>JAIPRL010002415.1:0-60457 GCA_025469235.1 Pemphigus obesinymphae | reverse complement strand
CAATCACATGTCAAATTTTCTAGTTTTTGACGCTACATAATATAATTTTTGTAAAAAGACGCTCAGCATTTCTCAAATTTTGAAGCCGCATATAGTTAGATTTAGGTTCTGAAAAAAGTTATAGCGTTGTCATTACCTCCTCAATGTTTTGTCATATCGATTTAAAAAAATATAATTTACAACTAATTTTAGTGCATTTTAAAAATTAAAAGTGCTATAAAAATTGAATGGAAATTAATTTTTTTTAATCGATATGACAAAACATCGAGGAGGTCATGACAATTTTAGAACATTTTTCAAAACCTAAATCGGATAATATGCGGCTTCAAAATTTGAGAAATGCGGAGACTCTTTTTTACACATATTTCAACCCAGTCGCGAGGCCCCTTAACCGTGTCGGGTACATTTTCAATTTGTCGGGTACATTTTTTGACTGCCATATGATAGTACGGCGTTGGCTATCTATGTTTGGTTAATCTATGTGTTAACAGAGTTGAACATATTTAATCAAAATAAATAGTAGATAACAATAATAATTATAAGTGGACAGAGTGACGTGGCACCATGCGCAGAACTTAGTTGCTGGCATACCATGTTATTTCGCCATGGTCTAAGGCACCCCTTACCGGGTGAACACTAGTAATAAGAATCATTTATCTAATCGATATGTATGGCGCGATCCCACGGAATTTAACGATTTCATATGGGCTTATTCAGACTTAAACAAATAATGTTAAATCAATCCTTGTAAAATTCTAACATGAATTGATGTATGACTCGATGTTTGATCATTTTTTACCTTTTGGCGACAAAAAATAAGACCAAAAAGTTATGTTAATAATTACTTACAAGAAATCAAATAGTGATATTTATACATGCATCTGAAATCAGATAATGATGTTATAAGCATACAAATAATAAAATAAAGTTACTTATAACTTTTTGCCCGATTTATTGTTTTAGATATACGTATAAATATTATCATTTGATTTCTTATTAAATGTTGCCCTAAATTAATGTTTCGTGCTATTTTTCAATTTTCCGACCATATTTGGCACGAACAGGACAATGTAGGTCAAAAATTGAGTCTAATCAATTTCATATTAGAATTTTGCAAGCATTTCAATGGTATCATTATTTTTGTTGAATTTTTTGTATTTTATTAGATATCATAAAAAACCCTAAATTTCACTTAGATTAAAAAAAAAAAAAAAAGAACATATTTTACACGCCATATTGAATGTCATACAATAAACCAAACTTATTTTTGCACACCGTATAACAAATAAAAGCCAAACAAATGTCAAATATCGACAAACGCATTGAATAACTGTATAGGTAAAGTTTCCTATGATATATATAAATACAGGTCAGATTCTCACCTAAATTACATAAATTACGAAATTAAGGCGTTCTTTCGGGTACCTATAATATATTTTACACGAGACATATCTCATTTCTTCACGTCATTTAACCAAGTTTCTATAACCACCATAATATTAGAAGTGGCATTATCATTAACATATTAGATGGTTTGCATATTATTATTATTAAAAGGTATTATAATTTCATTAGCGTGCCGAGCTCTGATATAGTGCCTTTGTCTCAGTAATAATCAGGGACAAGACATGCATTGTTTTAGCCCGATATGCGTTAGAAGAGTGATATTATGATGGCATCAGATATTTAAAGCTAAAACAGCTGTACATACACATAAACAACGTACACGATAATTGGAAATAATTTCCTAAAACATATGGGCGTACGAATTAATTTCTATAACGAATGAATACATTATGTACAATACAGAAATAATTTAATTATTGTTTTGTTGAGAAGGTTTTACCACTAATGATTTTCAGTAATAAATATGTGATCATACAAAAAAAAAAAATTGTTTAGGAAATCACCAAGTGTAGTTAGTAGAAGACAACATTAAATAGTCAAACTCCATGGCGTTTTTTTGGAATATTACATATGACAAAAATAATTTAAACAAATTGAAGTAAATGTATACATCCCATTTTTAATTTTACAATTTTGTTGTACTTTTTGTTAAATAAATGAATAATTATACAATTTTAAAACACCTATAATATTGACCATGAAACACTGTAGTCAACAAATATTGTATATTGTAATATGTTAAAATACATTAAAAATATTATTTTTAATTATGTTTGCATAAACATTGTTTTTAAACAAATACCGTGATCAAACAATAGAAAACTGGTTTCGACACGGAATTATATATAAATTACTTTTTAAATTTTAAAATTTAAAATTTAAATTTTTCTTAAACTGTTCTTTACATTAACCTAAATATAATCCTTCAAAACACATAGTAATCCACCTGCTCTAAATTTTTAATAAAACCTAATTATTTAAACAAATATTTCACTCAAATCAATGATAAATTATTGTAATTATAAAACAATTCCAGCAAAATTATATATATGAGGAAAAAAAATAAACTTGTTATTTACTTGTTTTTAATGATTTTCTCAAAAAACTATAAAATTGAGTTATTTTTTTAAATTTTTTTAAATTACCTACAATTTATAATCTACGTATTTATACTATAATATTTCAATAATAGCTATTTATTAAATATTTTTTAATTGAGGATATTTATATTAAATATATTATTATTTTAAAACCAACATATTATTAAATATATATTGTTATTTTATAACTTATCAAAGTATAAACATTTAAAAAATAATATTTCCTACTACAATCATGATGATTCCATAAGTTGTTTTGAAATGTCATATTATTGTTCTAAGATTTCAACATTTGCTCTTTTGTAAATATTAATTAAAAATGTATATATATATATATATATATATATATATTCCTCATTATGTTGACCGCGAATCATTAACCTACAAAAAAAAGACAAAAAAGCTATTGATAATTTTTTTATTAAAAGTTTTTAACCATATTTTAAGCAACTTTAAAAATAGAAAAAAAACAATTTTCGGTCATAAATAAATATAACTATTTAACATAATTAAACACCCACTTTAGTAATTAGATTAATGTGCAAAATTTTTTGATTTATATCATTATTATTAGACTTTTAATATGTAAATATAACAAATGTTTTCTATTTCTTCATATAAAAAAAAAAAAAAAATGGAATATATTATTTTTAGTAAATTATTATAAATTCCAAATATAAATAAACTTTTGCAATTATCAAAGTATTTGTAATTTTACTTAAATTAAAATGGTACCTAAATAAACTTAGAGAAGTTTAAAACTTAATGATATTCAGCTTGTGGTCTACAATATAAGACACACATTTGTATTTAAAATATTATTTTGTTATTTTTTTAAAGTTTTAATCGTGTTTGTAAAAATATTTAAAAAAATAAAAGTAAACACTTTCAAAGTTTACCTAAACCCTTATAAAATTATACGAGGAAATTCGTATAAAAATATTAATATTAAATGACAAAATTCTAAAGAAATTTCATTCAGTTCACGTGCTACGTAAGTTTTGAAAAGCTTGGAAGTACACCAGACGTATAATTTATAGTTACAAATTTCCATCCAATTACTGTTATATCTCTGATAAAATATAATAAGTAGTATATAATTAGTCGAAAATTAAAAATAATATATTTATGTGTTTCATATGAGCTTTTAAATTTGAAATGACCAAATAATTATCCTGCGAAATCGAAATAATATGTTAAATTATTAAAAGAAAAAATCAATATATTTTAACATTTAAACACGTAGTACCTATTATTCGTGTAATATAACGATAGATTAGTGATGTAATACCTAATTATAGATTTTGGGTTAATTTTTTTTCTATAAGCTAGTTATAAAGTCGATTTTTAACGTCACTCTTTGTTATAAAAAAACCCTCAAATATCCCAAGTTCCTATATTCAAAATCTCCTCCTCATATATAAAATTTTTTTTTTTTAATTTATGAAATGTAAATATTGATAAGTATTACTTGAGCAGTTGACAGTTAATAGTAATCTTAAATAAACAATAAATTTACAAAACTTCTTTAATTAAGTTTTTTTTTCAAAATCAATAAATTTAACAATATTACACACTAATTTCTTCCGTCTAAGTATAGTTTAAATTTTTTTATACATCGCATATATATATATTAGGTGAAAGATACAAATTTACACCACCTGTGCCTATGTTATATAAAAATACGACATAAACACTACTTTGTTTATATTGTTATTATGAGTATTATTTGTTATTTATTAAGAAAGAATATATAAACTTTAATTATTCAAAAAATCCATAAAAATATTTATTGCAAACATTTTAACAAATATTTAATTTTCAGTAGTTTTCATTTTTAATGAACATTTTGAAAATGAGCTATTTATTTACATTAAATGTATAGATAAAAAAAAATTTACCGCCTATGTATATAATTTTATTTTTTATTATAGGTCGTCTGGGTCGGTACTTAGAGCACTGGACCTCAGCTATAACCAATTAGACAAAGTGCCACTCAAATCATTTTCCAATGTAAAAAGTTTGGATTGGCTTAATTTGCACGGGTAATTATTATTATAATATAAGCTATACGTAATAAAAAATGATTTATAATTAAATAAATGTACGTAACAAATCTATTATTTACATTTCAGTAATAACATCGAAGTAGTTGAAACGCAATGGAATCATCTGCAAGATACGCTACAACATTTATTCATTGGGGAAAATGATTTAATATCATTTCCCGATCAATTTTCTAAACTACGGACATTATCTACTTTAAACCTAGACAATAATTTAATCACATCAATTCCACCAAATATCAAAACTCCACCAGCACTCGAAACGTTGAGCATCTCAAATAACTTTTTACAGGAGTTCCCGGTGTCCCTTACGGAAACTGGAACAGCATTAAATAGATTATACATCCGAGACAATTATATAGAAAATATGACAAAAATCATTCCAAATAGATTTGTTAAACTAGATGTATTAGATCTTGGAATGAACCGATTAGAAAGTTGGTCAGGTCGAATGTTCGGCGGTCGTTCAGAAGTTCGAAATCTACATTTGGACATGAACCGATTAGAGTCATTGGACGCTAATGCCTTTGATGGGCTACGATCGGTTCGCATGTACCTGTCCTACAATAAATTGAAGAGTTTGGATCATAAAACTTTCGAAGGCCTTGAGCGAATACTAGAGTATTTAGACTTGGAACATAATAATTTAGGAAAAATACCTACGGCAATAAGAACTTTGAAAAATTTAAAGTTCTTGTATTTGTCTTCGAACGATCTCAGTCAATTAGACTCCGCAGACTTGACTGGCGTATCGTCAAGTTTAAGGTCACTTTCACTATCTGGAAATCGTCTAATTGAAATTCCGAGCAATGCATTAATAAACTGTACTAAACTATCACATTTAAATTTAGGATACAATTTTATCAGAGAAATAAAAGAAAATGACTTCGAAGATTGGGGTGAACACCTAGATACACTATTATTGATGAATAATAAATTGAAAGAACTCACTGGCAGACCTTTCAAAAATACAAAAGCTCTTAGGGAATTAAGTTTGTCTTTCAACAATATTCATTACGTAGATCCCGATGTGTTTTTAGATTTGTCTACATCATTGGAAAGTTTAGAAATTAGTTTTAGTGTTTACTACGATAACTTTCCAGTACAGATCTTTAAGCATCTTAAGACATTGTTGTGGTTAGTACTCGACAACAATGACATTTCATCTGTGCCAGTTAATTCATTGCATTCATTAGACAATCTTCAATATCTAAACATGGAATCAAATAGAATATCTGTATTGGCCCCAGGAACATTTAGCTCTCCTAACCAAACGTATCTTCGTGAAGTAAGACTGAACCAAAACTATTTAATGTCCTTAGAACCTAATACGTTTTCCAATCTACAGCAACTACAAACAATTACCATATCTAGAAATAAAATAATTGAAGTAATGTCACATGCATTCAAAAAACTTCCGAGGCTACTCAACATTGATTTGTCGTTCAATAAAATTGAATATATTCAACCATTGGCATTTGACTGTTTACCTAGTTTGAAACGTCTTGATTTGCAAGGTAATCAGTTGAAAGAATTACGCATGACGTCATTTATAAATTCCACCAATTCAAAAACACCGATGTCTCTAAATGTGTCTAATAACTGTATTGAAAAAGCTCCAATAGATGATCTGTTGACACCAGTACATATAAAAGTATTAGACTTGAGTCATAATAGTTTACAAGATGTACCATATAAACTATTAAATTGTATATCCAGTTCACTCAGAAGCTTGTATTTAGATCAAAATAAAATCACCAAAATATATTATTCCGATTTCGCAAACTTATCAAATTTGGAAGTTCTTTCAATGACTGAAAATGGTATGACATCAATAGCGTCAAAAGCATTTTATAATTTGACTTCTTTGCAAATTTTGTATTTATCCGATAACAATATACAACAATTATCATCTGAACAGTTTGCATTGTTACCAAAACTTCGAGTATTATCTTTGGCCAGGAATGAACTAAGCTCATTAAGTTGGGATGTACTTTCCGGTACACCATTAGAGTATATAGATCTATCAAATAATGAATTACTAGCAGTTCCAGCTGGTGTACTAATGAAAATGGGAACAACATTAAGACATCTTATATTGGCCGGTAATCGTATAGATCATGTTGATGGGACCACATTTTCCGATGTACCAAAGTTAGCCAATTTAAGTTTAGCAAATAACAAGTTAACAATAATTCCAGACAATACATTTGTTGGACTAACCAATCTTATTTCATTGGATTTGTCTTCAAATAGTCTCAGAGCAAATTTTAAAGAACTTTTTCATTATGTACAAAACGTTCGTCACTTAAACCTGGCAGATACAGGGCTAATCGAAACGCCACCATTGCCACTGCCTAGTTTGATTTCACTTCGGTTGTCTAATAATAAATTAGAAAAAATATCCAGGTCTTCGATGGAAATGCTGTCCCGGCTAAAGACATTATACTTAAATGACAATAAGTTGACCTCATCACCATCGCACGTATGGTCGTTGTTACGATCGTTGAAGACATTAGACTTATCTTCTAATCCCATAAAAGTAATACTATTATAACTTTATTACAGTATTACATACATTTATTTTAGATCTCTATAATACTGTGAAATATTTTTCGTGAAAATTAATATGTAGTTAATAGTGAAATATAAAAGTTTAAAAAATAATATACACAATTAAATTTAAAAGTTAATATAATTTGCGAAAAAAATTATAGTGAATAATACGATAAAGTACAAATTAAATTATGATAATTTGACGTTGTAAAAAAATTATGTAGAATACAAATTAAAGGCATACAATTAGAATGTAGGATCATGTTACAAAGTAAAGGTTTGGAATGACAGTGTAGAGAAAGAAGTCATTTAGTAATAATTTAAAGGAGTGAATATGAAGTAAACTGTAACTGAGTTGTAGACAATAAAATATATAAGTAATACGTTTTCTGAATAACTTTAAATTTACGAAACAGGGATGAACTAAAATCATGAGAACAATATTATTATATTATATACCCGAACTCACAGTATTATACATTTTTATTTTGCATATACGTATTTCAACAACTAAGTTATCATCTTCAACGCGTACCAAAAACTAGATGACAACTTAGTTAATGAAATACGTATACGCAAAATAAAATTACATAATATTGTGACTTCGGATATAATATAATAATATCATAAATAGTCACAAGTTCTCATTAAATATAATTGTATCGTGAGAAGACATTTTTCAGTACTAGGTTGCAAAATTTGTTAAAAGATATTTTCATTAATTGATCCATAAATTATTAAGGCTATTTTTATGAAGAAAATAAAAAAAAAAATTTAGACAAATAAAATTAGTGGAAACCACAAAAGCCACGCGATTTTGGCCATAAAGTAGAAGTTATCGATATCTAAGATCCGCATATATTTTTCATTTTATTTATTTTACAAAAGATAGCAATTACCAGAATAAGGGAAATAAGACAACAAATTAATAATATAAAAAAAAATAGTAAAATAATAAATTAAGTAGTAGTTAAGGTATATAAGTTAAAATATAAACAGCCAAATAGCTAAGCCATAATGAACTCATCATTCTATAGAGTGGGTGATTGAAACCGTATGCTGAAAAATATCTTAGAACATAAAACTAACTTGCTTTCTCATGGTACAAGTAGGGAGTTTAAATTGGATATGGGCTAATAAATCCTGATCATATAGGAGGGCAGATAACAATTTGCTATCTATAGTAGTGCGACTCGAATAAAGGAAAGATATTTCAAACAATATTATGAATTGATCAAAATCATAGATGGATACAATAACTTTGAGTATAAATGCTGCAAAAGAGAGAAACCAATTTTGATTTTCTTTTTCAATGTATGGATGCGACATACTGCCACACCAAATTCTAGAGTAAAGTAAAAGAAAAGTAAAGTAAAGACTAAAGTAAAAGAAATTTAGGCAATTAAATGAGGTGAAAAACTTAGTGTTATGATTAATAAAACCAAGAACTTTGAGGACACGTGCTACCGTAATGTCGATGAATTGAAAAAACTAAAGATTTAGAGTATGTAGATGTATAGTAATATGATATGATATAAGAATAATTATTATAATAAAATTATTAAAGTAGATGTCTGATTTTAATAATAAGTAAAAAGTGTACCATTGAGAAATGTTAGAAGACATCCATAGTATATTAGATAATGAATCTATAAGTACAAGGAATTTATTACGATTAGGGAGATAATTAGTAGAAGGGATTTATCAAATCATTTATTTATACATATATTGTATTTGAACGTTTCAGACCATAACTAAGGCAAGTTTTGCGGGCTTGTCCCGTTTGCAGCATTTGAGAGTGCAACGGCTTCGTTACTTGGATCGTTTCGACGCTGGATCATTGTCCAAACTATCCACTCTCCGATCGTTAGCCACCGATTGGCGACCCAATCTCGGCCAAATCGTTTGCGCCGCAGTGCAATCGATCCGAAGTTTGTCAGTACACGTGAATCGTCCTAGACTACTTGGGCCCATCGTGGACGCTTGTGGACCCAAATTGGAGTCCGTGTCTATTACGGGGTCGGAGTTACGATTCATCGACCCACAGGTATTTTTCTAAATCCGATATTTTGTAAAAAAAATTTTAAAATCATATAATTTTTTCCCCCAAAAATTTATGGAGTCATCAAAAATTTTTAAAATATTATAATAGTCAACGAAATAACCGGTGTTTTCAAAATGTATTACTTTTGATTTCTCCAATCATTCCCTACTTTCTGAAGCTCTATTGTCTGAGGAAATGCACCATATTTTTACACAAAATTTACCCACATTTTCACAAAAAATAATTTCATCACTATTTAATTTCCCTAGGTATTTTTGGGTCTCGAACGTGGGGTCGGTGAACGATTGACCATCAGTATTCGGCATACTTCCATCGAGGACTTGCCGGCAGATCTGTTGAAGCCGTTGGTCGGCGTGCCGAAGCTTGCACTGGATTTGACGGGCAATAGGCTTACTTCACTGAACCCATTGACTGTATACTCTAATTACACAACGTGGGAAAACTCTGGCACGAACATCTTAAAAGGCGAGTACCAATTTTACGTTTAAAATGTTTGTTATCAAAAATCTAAAAATATTGAAAAATTAATTTCAAATTGGCCGAAATAACTATAAATAAATTATCCCTTATGGGATTGGAAGTGGCGAATTATTACAAGGTTATGTATAAGCAACAATTTGATTTATTTGCGTTCTGCAGTGTGTCTGTGTAAGTATTATTTGGTCCTTAGTGTGTGCATACTGTATACACGTTCGGCATAATAATGGTGTGTAAACACGTACGCACAGGCACATGTCAACAAATATGGGCACCGTATTTAAAAAGACACAAAATCCCATTTCCAACATACCTTTTGATCTAGTGATGCGATAAGAATTCTGATAACTGATCTAAATTCGTCATGAAATCTAATTTAAAATGACGTTCCCACTATTGACATTTATTTTCCCTGATTTCCACAAAAATTAAAATTTAAATTTTTAAATGTCCGAATAAATTAACTTAATTTTAGAAGGACTTTTAAGGAATAATTTATCTAAAGTACACTTTACAGATCAGTTTTTATAATTTTTATCGCATCACCATATCAATTGGTACGTTGGAAATAGAAATGGGTCTAAATTGTTATGTTAAGTGTGTGATAAAAAGGCAGACAATCGTCTCTCCCAATTCCCTTAACGCCAAAAATTATATTTGTAACATATATATATATATGTGTGTGTGTGTGTATGACTTTTTTATCATTTTTATTTAAAGATGTAATAATATGACATTATTGAAATCGTATTTATTTCATGAATAACAAGATCACAATTTGCTTATATTTTAACTAATAGTAGATCTATTAATTTTATAAATGTCGGTAATTTATTGTCAATCATATAATACATATAGCATTTTTATCAATATTATTACAAATTAAATCTCTTTAGAATATCAAGTTTCCTTAAATGAAATAATTTGATATACGTTGACCACATTTACGATACCACTCAAAGTACATATTCTCTTTATTTTAGCACAAATCAAGTAACAATAATAATATAATATGTCTTGTATATGAATATATAATATTTTTACTGTAAAATATAATACGAATATAATAACGAACAAAAGCTTTATATTATATTTATAAACTTTTTTTTAAGTACATTTTAGATATTGTACTAGAAGATCTTCGGTTTATATTTAATTTAATCTATAGATTTCCAATATGTATCCAAATATTGTAATGTTTTTAAATTTTAAATACTTATACATTCCGGAAATAATATATTATATATATGCACTTTTCAATTTATTTTTAGTTATATTTAATGAAGCAGTTTCGTATTGAAATTTGTATTCGCCATTTTTCCTTTAACTTATCTAACAGACTTATGATTTATTTTTAATTGGTTGAAATCTTTTTGATCAATTTACCTATACCGGTTGACTCTAAATAGTTTATTTAATCAGTCGTTCAAGTTTGAAAACTGTCCTCATATTTACATTTTATGGTAGGTATATAATTTTGAAAAAAATATAAGCAAACACCTAACTACATTACGTATGTCTTATATGTCAGGCGATCGTGTTTATAAAGGAATAGTATATATATAAAAAAAAAAAAACAGAAATAAGGGACACGAGATTTGAGCAAATTAGGTGACCATAGTATTATACCTACATGTACACATACCTATATATGAATAACTTATTTAAATAATGTCACACGCGGTTTATTTGTCCACCGACCATTGTTCGTGCCATGCAAACATAATGGTTGTTTTATATGTCAACCGAAATAAAAAATAAATAACGCATACGCGAGAGGGAAAAAGTACCGAGGACTTGGAGTATTTAGACTGACAAGAGTGCTAGTGTGTTATTTTTCTAGTTTTTTTTTTCTCTCGGGTGTTTTTTTTTTTTTTTTGTTTTTTTTGTTTCTCTTCCAGAACACGGTCCTTATATATAGTGATACTGTGTCCTAGCCAGTGGTGTATGTACATACATCCTACTGAAGTGCTGACGAAGTGGTGCCGTTAGAAAAGAAAGAATATGTGCGGTATGACGCAGGATCACGAGAAACAAAGAATGAAGGAGTTATATTAAAACACATCTGTGTCGAGCCAGGATATATATAATATCTTTCCATCCCTATGTACGGAGTCACGCGACTTTTTGTCTTGCCACGTGGTTTATTTTTTGTTTTCTCTCTCGTTATTATACTTCTTACTTTCTTCATCTATTTTTTTGTTTTGGTTTTTATTTGTTTGGTCGATAAAAATACATACACACTAGTATTGTATTCTATACGTATACAATATAGCAATATATTTACAATTCCACCAACTTATATACGAATTGTTTTTGAAACGTCAAACGTCTAGAAGCCATTACATTATGATTGTTGTTAACGATTTAGTTAATCGAATACACGTTTCGCCGTTCCCCGCGGCGATAAAAGTAAAAAAAAAATTTTAAAAATCTAAATATAGCACGCGTTTTTCTTATAATTAGAGTAGTCCAAGTGTATTCTACGTAATCGACAACAAGTATACATTTTAAATTAAATATTATTTTGCATCAATCATTTAATAAATAATAAAACTTAATAATAACTTAATAAAAATTAATCAATAGTTTATCTTATACACAAAAAAACCCATAGGAAAATCTAAAAATAATCTCATGAATGTATCACATATTTTAATTTAAAACATGAGTTATTCAGATTATAAATTTAAAATATGATTTAAATTAATATTTCCCTTTACTGTAAAAATATATTAAATTGTCGATACATCAAATAAATTTGAATACATCAGTAGGTATATATTATACTCTTATCCCTCTCCATTGGTAATTTATATTTGCTTCGTTCTGACATTAGAGCTGTAATAATTAATAATAATAGTTATTCTAAATTAAAATACATATCTCACTTTAAATATAACTAAGATGGGGAATTCAAATCCACTAGATACCTAACATACATAATTATATTAGATCCTATAAGAACATATTTAAAAAATGTTTGCTTCTGTTTATAATCAAATTATTTGTTGTATACATCTTATATAATTTAATTAAATTAAATATGAAACTTTGTTTTCAAAAATTCTTTATGTGGTTTTACAATTAAAAATCCAAAATCATCAAAAAAACCCAAAGATTAGTTAATCATATTCAACTCAACAAATACTACTGAAATATATTATCATGAATTATAATATATAATTATTATATAATTAATAATTGGTATTTGAGTATATATAGTAGCGCAAACAACTGCTTCCATAAGAATATATAAAAATTCTTGAAAAACAATTTTTATTTTTTATACTTTATGATTTTCAGCAAAATAAAAACATGTTCTTGAAATATTTTAACAAAGTAAGATAATAGTATAATAATTTTATGTCAAAACATCTTCTATCTGACAAATTAACGTTTAAAAAGTATATTTAAAAATATTACTATATTAAATTTATAACATTAAAATGTTTTTAAAGAAAAAATTAAATAATTATATCAAAAATTCACTTTGTCGTTTGTACAACGAGAATTAAATTAATATTTTCAAAAATGTTTAAGAATATTATGTTTTTTTTTTTTTTTACATTTCGTGAATCTAAAATAATTTATAGTAAACCCAGCTTCAAATACAGAAACATCGCTATTATTTATAATTTCTCTTAAATTAATATTATTAATACCAATAATAATTAAATATATGTGCCTATATTTTTAAACCAACATTCCAACATATCCACTTCAATTAAACCAGTATTAATTTGTAAATCAAATTACAAATGTTAAAAAAACATAATACTGCTATCTCATGATATTATCATTATATTATACCATTATATTTATATTATAATCATTTAATTCAACCAATTTCCCAACTTTTCTTCTAACTTTAGCCATTATATTAATTCATTTGTGAACAATTTGGCATCGAATACGGTTGAGTAGTAAAAATGAATTATCAATTATAAATAGTTCTTTGTTTTTATATAATACGTCGTGCCCCTTCGTCATTTATAATTTATATATGCCGGTCGACGACATGCATGCACATCAATATCAATCGTGATTTTATAATAATAATCGTGTCCCTGTACGGTTTTTTGAAGGGGAATGAGGGGAGGGACACAAAACTCGTCATTATTGAGGCCTAAGTAAATATGTATTTAACGACATGTTTCACAGTTATGACAGTTTCATCGCTGAAGCTTTTAACCACTCAAAAGAAACCAATACTTAAACCATATAAAAATAAAGTAAATTTTAAAAATAAATAAATAATGACTTGTCTTCGTCGTCTATATTTTATCAAGCTCACTACTAATTTAAAATCAATTTTCCTTATTTTTTTCATTTATTATATTTTATAGTTCAAAATAAACGTATACGAAAAACTTCAATATTATTATCGACGTTTGGTTAAATATATTTAAAAATATTTTTTATATAAAAGTATATTTCAATTTAATTTACACAATTTTTTTTTAAATATCTATTTAATTATTGAATCGTGCATAGAAAACTCCTGTGCCCAGTATAAACCAAATTATTTCCCAATCTGAATCTATTATTTATTGTATTTTACGTTTGTGAATAAGTTGTTGGAAATACATTTTTCTCTAACTTAATATTAGAGTTTTAATGTACTTTGCACAAATCATATACCTACTCAATTTAAAAATTTTCAGTTTAAACTTTTGTTTTTTAAAGCATTTAGACATTTTTTCCTTCTTTGTTACATCTCAATTTTATTGAAATATTTTATAAACATTGATATGTCAATACAAGCAATTTAAACTTTAAAAATAGGTAATTTAATAATTTTAAAATATTTTAACAAGTGCAATTTATAATGAATTTATAAGTACTCATATTTTCCATTATTTTTTTTTATTGTTTTTGTGTTATGTTTATTAATTATTACTTTTATATTTACTTTACTGTTTATTATTACTTTCACATTTGTCAATTTTATCAACTTATAAATATTATAGAAGTAGTTAAACGATAAACAAATTATAAATACTAAGACATTTAAATATGTATTACTAGTTATAAATTTATGTATTTATAAGATATTTATAAACAAACGAAATGGAGAAATAATAATAGGAATTTATCAAAAAAATTTGTTTGTGCTGATATCTTAGATTATTATCTATTTTAACTAAGATATGTAGGTACATTATCATCTTAAATAATACAATAATTAAGTTTAATCATATTCAAATTATTACAACAATGAAATTTTGAATTACAACTTATATGTATGATATATATTTCTGTTAATAAAATATAAAATATCTAGGTATTGGTTTGTAATTTTTTTAGATTATGAGCGAAGTACGAAAACTATCGATATTATTGTGATGCGATTTTTTATTTTAATGTATACACTTTTTCAGATAAAAAGTTTTGTATAGGAGTTTTGAGATCTAAAGATTTTTGGTGGAAAATTATATCTAGTTGGTACTAGTTTTCTATAATAGTTATCCCTAGTATCTAGTTAAAAATAACTTACTACTTAAGAAAGCGCATAGGAAAACTAGAGATTTTAACGAATATGGTTACAAATATGAAGTAAATAATTAAATAGTTGTTATGGTTACTTATTTTTTTAAATTGGTTATTTAAAGTTTAAAAGCCTTTTTTAATAGTATCTAATATTATTATACCCAACTTTGACCCAACTTCGATCGGATTCGTTGTTTATCTTTATATTAAAATCTAAAAAAATCGTAATACACTATACTGTTCGAGAAACAAAGGGACGATGGATAAACTTCAACCATCTGTATTTGGACAGTTTATTATTATTATTAATATTGTAAGTTATTATAGTTTTGTTCCAAGTATTATATTATTCGCAATTATTAATTTAAACTCCAGTTATATTGATAAACACACAATGAAAATATGTTTAATATAGGTTAGGTTACATATAAGACAAAAATACGGATTAGGATAATTCTTTTAACACTATATTGTTAAACAATATTATTATATATCAACTACTTTCAGTTGGCCGATCTATTACCTGTCAGGGAACGTCCTTGTGCGGTATTACGTAAAACTATTAATTGTATTATATTCAAAATTTTTTATTTTAGTAAATTTATTATGAGTATAGAAACATATTCTCTGACAATATTTTATCTTACAGACATTCTTTTTTTATTATTCGCATATAATTTATAATATGTATTATGAATATATTTTCTATAATAGGTTGTTAATAAAATAAAATATTTTACAAAAAAAAACATAAATAATTAGAAAACTCGAAATATTTTTGATTGATTTTAGTCAAGAACGACGTTACGTAGTTTTCAAACAGATTTAAATTATATATCGAGCAAGATAAAAAAGTTCAAACTGTAAACGTGATCGCTTTCGGTTATGAACGACCTGAGAAATTCTCCTCATCAATAGAATAACCAAAACTTTGTATTCAATTTGAATTGTATTTACTTTACATACTAGGAGACATTTTATCACATATATAATACAGATATAATATATTAGTATATATGTAGATAAACTCACCAAGAATTCTGCAGACAATCTCTATAACAATAATAATAAATTTAAAAGCTGGTAAATTGAACGTCAAATAAGATAAGAAAACTATAATGTTATTTTCTAAAGTTTCTGGTGCAGCCAAATTATTAATTTAATTCTATACATATGGTCTAAATTAGAATAATTATTTCTGAAAATGGCATTTATTTTTTATTTATTTTACAAAAAATTTCTCGCAATACCATCCTGACAGAATATTCAAAGAATAGGAGAATTGCGGATCTACCTGCAATATTAATCTCATTAAATAACAAATATAATAAAATATTTTTAACTGGGAGAGAAATAAATTTAAAAAAACGACCTCGTCTCATGTCCCGCGACATGAATCACGCTTCTCTTATTTATGAATATAAAGTATACTTTTTTTTAATTCAAAATATTATAATTAGTTTTAGGGTATACATAATACACCGATCGTATACAACAGCATGCAATTCTAAAGAAATGTCATGAAAAAAAATAACTGAAAAAATGTGATAATGTAAAAGATATAAACACGTGAACTTGATATTTCGTGTAGGTATGTAGTTTTTTTTAGTTTTTTGATGAGAACGTTTGTTTTTATATCATATTGCATTTACAAAGCGTATTTTTTTGTATTATACCATAAATAATAGTATATATTTATACAGTTTTAACGGAGACTCGTTTTATAAAAATAAAAACTTAATAAAAGAAACAAATTAATTATATGGACTATATACAATTTGATTCGTAAAATATCGTATGGTGGAGGTATTTATATACAGTGAGTACAAGTTTTTTAGAAAGGTTATTCCCGCCGACATTATTTTGAAAGCTTCCGAAATAAGTTTGTAACATTAAATGTTTCTTTAGAACTTAAAATGTCTACCATTATTTTTATTGCTCTTGTTAATGAAGACTATCAAAAATAAAAATAAATTCCACCCAACAAAATCGTATTTTATATTTCAACGCATCGCTCTAGTCCCGTCTTATTATGACCTACAGAAGATGCTGTGATAAAAAAAAAAAACCCCGTGACAGAATATTTTTCAATGAAATATATCACGATAAAAAAATAATTTATTAAAATAATAAGTTCATATTATCAAAGAGGTCATAATTTTAATAATTTATAGATTTAGTATAGTTAGACTTAAAACAATAAACAATTCCTAATTCCTACACATTAATAATTGTGACAAAATCAAATTATTTTAATTCAAAGTAATATAAATAATTTTTAGATGGATATGATAGATTTTATTATAAATTATTGTGCTAAACCTGATAAGTCATTATAATTATTTTAACATGTGTATTAAATTAAAAGGATTAATATATATTATATAAATTTTAATTATGTAATAAGAATTTATAGTGTTTTTCCAAATTCGAACTTCGAAATAAAGTTATTAAATAATTATATTTATTAATATCTATGTAAAAATAAAGGGTCAAGTCTGTTTTCCTTCAAATAGAAAATACACTATTATCTACAACCGTTTATCAAAAAGATTTCGATCTATTTCCGTATTTTCCCTCGAAAAATAAACTTCTATTTTTGTTTTCTTAGTTAAGTAAATACATACGATGTAATAATAAACTACACATTATTCTGTTTTAACTCTTCATGTATCAAAAATAGTACTATTTTTTTTTTTTTTTTTTTTAGTTGAGTTATGTAAATATTAACGTTTACTTACTAAAAAATAATTGTATTGTAGAAATACGACAGTGTACATACGCAAATGGAAAAAATAATAAATACGCATGAAAATGCCAAACACTTAAAGTTTCGTAATTTCGTACTATTTTATTTATTTACTTTTTATTTTTTCATGGGAAGGTAACCAAGTGAAGGGAAAATAAAATAATTGGAGAAATAAACGGTTATAAGTTCTCAGTATAATTATCTGTGTACAATGTACATTGTACATTATCAATATGATATTTAATTAATGAGTCTGACAAATATACATTGTTGACCGAAGCCATTATATGTGTACTGTCCGGGCCGTGTATTTGGACGTGCCGGAGCAGAGACGGCTTCGCCGGTGGAGATCTCTACCGCCCGCGCCCAACTACAAAAACCACTGTGACCTTTTAAGTCAGACGAAACACTGACTCGCCCGAAGTTGAAGTCAACCGACTGAGCGATTAATCCCTGTACATTTCATTTACAACCCAAACGACGTCTCTTCGTGGTTGATCGTACGGAATCGGCCGACGAATATTCGTGAAATCATTCCCCTCTCACAGGATATCCACGGGGCCGACTTGGTCGGAGCTTACCAAAGATATGGTCTTCTATAGTTATTTCCCGCGAGTCGTCGTGAACATAGTCCTGCGAACGGGCTGATAACCACATTTCTTCGACCTAGTACAGCCACCAGGAAACTAAACCCGGCAGGATCGATGTAGAAAGGGATCGGGCCACTTATCCCTACCGGATTCTCCTCACAGTGCTAAGGTTTTTTTATTTTTAAAACACTACGCTGAAGTGTTTTGACTATATGCTATCCTCACCCAAGTGGATTCGTATCTTGGAGTTCACGTAAATGATAAGTCCACCAAATCGCCATCCTACAAATTGAATACTTGCTGGTAACTTAACTATTCGCGGTGCGTGCGACAGTATCTTTAGATATTAATTTCCCGAGAAGGGACTGGATTTTACGATCACTATGAAGCCCCAATTGCGATTGACCTTGATAATTTTGTTTTCACATCTAGGGACATAAACTCTTGTGTCGTAACCAATGAAGCCGTGTCCGGGGTTTGACGTAACAGTATAACAAGTATAAAACTATTTTTTTGTTTTTTTAATAGGACATTCAAAAACAATGAAAATTATACGTTAGTTTGAATTAATTTAAATATTAGTTTTAACAAACTGCGTATAGTTAGTACGGAAAAAATCATATATACTTATTTTAAAAATATCTCGAATGCTCTGATTGACAGATAAATGCTATATTATAGCATTTCTAAACTTCAAACCTATATGTAGTTCACGGGAAGTGTAAATAACTCACAAAACTGTCCATCAGAACGTCAATACAAATCCGTTACAGGCATAGGTACGAGTGCTCTAATAAATCAATTCTGCACGGTGATGATGACCGAGAGGATTATATGTTTTTAAACAAACTATATGTGCGTTTAATAATATTGCCCATTAAACCAGTATATATTATTATTTATCGTTTGTCAATAATTGATATTAATTCAATAAAGTTAATATTGTTAGCTTTATATTCAATAGGTACAGGCACATCAATAAACTATATTGTATTACCATATAGACAGTTCTTCTACATACGATTAAGTACACGTCTTTATACTTTTAGTAAAATGAAATACTTCAAAAAACATAAATTAATGAGACACCGAAAAAAATGAAATTTTTTTGATTAACAGGGCGACATAATATTATATTGGCTGATAGCACAACACCTGCTGATAAATCAAAATTATTCTTATATTAAATAATAATTTTTTTAAATACCTTATCATAGATACTAATTGTAGCATTTATAAAAGTTTTATCCGTATACCATTAAATGACCACTCCCTGGGCTCAGATATGCATATTAGTATGTATATAAAATAGTTGACCCGAGATTTTTAGCTCATTTAAAAACTTGAAATACTTTATATTTTTTGAGGTTATATTATAATATTACGAATTTATATATTAAATAAATAACAATATAGAATTATGAATACATTATTTTGTTGGTTGGTCCAATATAATATTATTCGTCTAGAGTCCACATTAAATTCACTCATAATATACTAAAAAAAAAATCGAAATATCACAAAAAAGTTATTTAAAATATGCAAAATTATTCTAAAAATGTAAAAATGTATACTAAATAAAGTATGACTTAATAATTATATAATAAATTAACAAGTTATAGCGTACAATTAATTATGTAACTTTTACTATCACTAAAAGCGTATTAAAATACTTATATATTATCAAAGTTCATATAATATTATCAAAAAATATAAGTATAAGCAGTAGGTAATATTTATTTTTATAACTAAAACTATACATTTTTAGATCTGCTAATAAAGTACAACTGATCACACAATGGTATTATATATTTTTCCATTACAAAATCTATAATTTATCCAAACGGGAATATGTATTTTACAAAAATTGTATTAAGTAACTAAAATTAAATATTATGCAAAAATAATATCTTAGGATAAAAATATTCGACTCACAAACTCGAAATGGAAATATATCAATAAATAACTCGGTATTTAGTAATTTAAAATACCAATCATTTATACGTAAACCTTACAAACGGATTGATGTATATAAAATATTATCGTAAAGTAAAAGATAGTAATAATAATTAAATACATTAATCGTATTATAATAATCTAATTTGTATAATCATAATAATATCTACATTTTTTTTTGTGTTTTTATTTTTTACGAAATGCAAACGTATATTTACCTATTATGATTACGAGTGTGTATAAAAAATAAAAACTAGTACTTTATGATTTTATTTGAATATGCATCCTGCTTTAATGTAAAATAAATAATACCGTAAATTAATTTGATTTTTTAATATATTGTGCCGATTTGTTTAAATTAATAAGTAATTGAATTTCTTTTTTATCCTAATAATAATTTATAACAACCGTATTTACGCTCAGACAAACAAATTATAAAAAACCTGATTAAAATAATGCGTTTATCGTACTATTATTCTGAATTTTAAATTCAAACATTATTTTCTTGATAATAGAATCAGTTTATAATTGTTTACAAAAAAAAAAAAGCAGAACATTATCCCATTCAAGCAGAATTACATCTGTGCACCTACGTAGTATTTTTTTTTATCTATTATCATATTTTTACCCACGCGTTTAATTGTTTGAATTCTTAAAATTACTGGAATAGGTTTAACCACCGTAATTATTATACGACTTGAATTTTCAAAAAGAAACTTTTGTTACAATTGTTTGTGTTTTACGATGTGTTATTTTGTACTAGCTAATTATTTGCCATAATAAATTGTAAACACTTTTATCGTTATATGTTCCTCCAGACAGCTGCAGTAAACACTTGTGAATTATACGGTGAAACAAAGAGAACATAGGTATCATCATTATTACGTATTTTATAACATGGAATCCCTGAAAATCCTTCAAAATTTAACCCGGTTAAACTATTCGAAATTAATTAAATTTAATATTCCATTAGGTTTTTGTTTATAATAGGGATGGGTTAAATTTTTAATAACTCAAACTCGGTCTTCATTTTTTTCTCAAACCATTCGAGCTAAATTTAATTGTAATTATTTTTATATTCATAAAATATGTAATGTTAATTGATTAAAATGGAAAATCGAAAGCGAAAACTAAATCCTTTCATCAACTATCAATATCATGTATTTTTTCATAAATAATATAAACAATGAATAGATGGATACGACCATGATTACGCCTAGAGATATTTTATATTATAAAATCGTATTAAGATGCTTTATCATGCATGTTCTTAAATATCGAACTCAAAAGTAGTTTTTTTTATATTCAATAATCATATTTTATTCTTCTATTATTTCAAATTTTTTCAATTTTTCATTAATCTGTATAAAGTATATTAAGATATTTAATAAATAACAGAAATTTAACAAAGAAATAGTTATAATAGATTAATGTTTAAAAAAAATTTTTAAATATATAAGTATAATATAAATTAACCTAGCCAGTAATTATAGTAACTATTACTAAACCTGTATTTATCTTTGTTAACTGACTTATTTTGACTGCAATGTACTGAGATTTAACATCAACAGTGCACATATTAAAATGAAAAATATCTAATTTCGTATTCGAACATTTTATTCGGACTATTCAAATAACTCGAAGTGTTTGAATTTTAACTTTAATTTTTCTAGATTAAAGAACTGTTTAGATTAAAAAAACTAGATTAAAAAAATTCTTGAAATTTATTCAAAATCTTCAAGGGTTTGGAAAGTTCAAAAACCAACTCTTAAAAATACAAAATAATCGATTAGGTAATTCAATATGTCAATGTATATTCGCAAACAAAAAATCGCTAAAAGATTTACCACAAAATTATTTTTTTCTTCGCAAATAAATCATTACGAGTTTGGTGGAAAACCCCAAACTCGTTAAAAACTAACGCGAAAAAGCCACCATTGTTGAATAGAAATAATAAATTATGGGAAATATGAAAATTTGACAAGTGGAACGATTTGCTCGGAGGTACTACATGAACAAACATTAGTAAATAAATTATATTGATAATATATCAACGATATTTATACTAATATTCCAAATGGTCATCCATAATTATTTTTTCATCGTTTTTTTTTTTTAATTTTCTTAAGACAATACTTTAAAGTTTTCAAAACAATTACTTCAAGCCAAGTAATTAAAATTTATATTTGATAAAATTTGAAAAATGCATAAAGTCCATTTCCAAAGTATACAATTTATTGAGTAAACCTACCTTAGCTACTCTAAAAAATATAATATTTTTAATTAAAAAATTAGAGTTTCACTATACAGAAAATAACTCTTTGTTTTAAATATTACATTCTATAAAAACAAAATGTTTCTAATAGGAATTTTTTTATCTTGTGTAACTCGTATTTTTTATTTGTTGATTCATCACATGTATACCTACTCCTATTATATAATATATAAAGATAGAACTTTTTATTTCTTCGCCAATTTTTTACATAATATATATGGACAGACATTTTTGTTTTCAAAATACAAACAGAGAAATGTTTTATATTAGTATTTCAAACAAAATGTTAATTTTTTTTTTTTGTGACATAAGTTTTGGTTTTCGGTGATACTTTCTTCGAACAAATTATTATTAATTCGAAGAACAAATGATAAAATAATCAAGTTTTTACACATATATTAACCGTTTTTGTTTGCATAACCCTCTTGATAATTTAATTTGAAACTAAATAGTGTTAAAAGCACACAATTAAATATATAAACCATGCATTATACTTGTTTTACGTATAAAACGTTGAATTCAACAAATGGGGGAGAGAGATCGACTCCGAGTTTACTTTTTCAAAAATATTATATACTATTTTATAATAATTGTAATGTTACATTATTGACGCCTCCGAAAGTTGCATGGATCGGCCACCTATAACCCGGAGAACACTATACATAAAGAAGGAGTTTATAGGATTTTGAATGTAAAGAAAATGGATGGCAGTAAAAATAATAATAAAGAGTAGATAAATTAATTTTTAAAAAAAATTTTAAATGTAAATAGATATCTACATAATTATGACAGCAGTAATAACAACAAAAGAAAAATAGTTGACTTATGGTCAGCTATTGCTAAAAAAAAAAAACTTGATACAAAAATAATAATTGTATACAAAATATAATACATCGAAATTTAAAAAATAAAAAACAAAATAGATAACAAGACCATAGATTACATTATGGCATAATGGAAATAGTGGCTCATAATAATCATCAAAACGTCATAAATTAGGTATCTCTTAAATGTATTTGGGTACAATACCATAGAATAGATTAAAACAGAAGGGGTAAATGGGTAATACGTTATGATAACGGTAACGGAACGAGAGAGAACACATGACGACGAAAGCGTGTCGGCAACATGTTGATAGACGGGGGGGGGGCATAGATGGAACAATATACAACATTGTATATGTGGTCACACATATTGCTAAATGGCAATATGGCCGTTACGTTTCCCCGTGATAAGTATACTAACAATGTGAATTTTAAAGAGTGCCGGGGTATGATAATACATCATAACGTGTTCATACTATGACATTTACAGTGTTATACTATGTCTGGTTCCCTGGTAAGTCTTCGTTTTATTTTCATTTTTAGTCTTCGGTATTTAACTGCTATAATAAAATACACTAACGTGGCCATGTTCGCGGACCATAGGTTTCAAATAACCGTGGTTCTTAATCGGGACATTATACAATGAATCGCCATAAAATAAATATTTAAAAATCAGATGGACCAACAATATAAGAATATAGATACATTATTAAGAGGATATCAGCGAGACACGTTTTAAGCAATTATATATAGACAATTTTTAGAAAATTTTAAGAAAAATAAAAATATAATAATTGAAAAATGTTTATATAAATTTAAAAATGAATAATAATTGGTCACATTTCTATATCGTGTTTTATTGTGGTTGTTTTTTCTACGAATAATTTATAAAATATCATTGAAAATATTACTTTTGTATTTTTCATTTATAAAACGACATAAAAACATTATAGAAAGATGCAACAAAAAATTAATTACAAAGAACAACATTATCTAGCCCTACGTATCTGTTTTGTAATATTTGTATTTATGAGTTATTAAAAAACTAACAGTTTTCGTTTTTTAAATAAATATAAATCTTAAAAAAAAATTTTAATATTAAAAATAAGCTGCTTACGGCGACATTAGATAGGTAATGTTGTAATCCATAATTTATTTTTCGTTTCATATTTCTAAGATATTTGTAAGTTGTTAAAACGAGAAATGCTAACATGAGTTTTTCTTTGAAAATTATTTGAGCTGACATACTCTTAATTCTTTTTTGTATAACGTTAACTATAAAATATATATTTTAACAAAAACCAAGAACACAACAACGACAAAAAAAAACATTTGTACTATTATATAAAATAAAAATTAAAAAATATATGGCATAATACAATACAATATGGTTAGGAATTCATATTATTGATTATTATTATTATTTTTATGACGGCATGATTATAACAACGTACTTTCTAATTTTCTTATATTAAATTATTTAAGTACATCATTTTAGATATAAAGACTTGTGTTACGTTACATAATTAAGAGGTCATTGGAAAAGTCTCTTGCACATATGTCGACTTCAATATAATATGTTACCTATGTGCTGTCTATATATTATTAGTCTATGGTTAAAACGTATACAGGCCATATTCCAACTTAAAACTGTATGACCGCATTGAGAAAATGGAAAAATATCTGTACTGTAATTTCTTATCATGGCGAAATGGCCACACTGTTATTTTGAAAAATGTTTACATCATTTGGTTGCATATAATCTATTATCATATTATATCTCGTATAATAATAATATCTATACAATTATGAAAATGCTACACATCCATTTTAGCGGTATTAAAATACGTTAGTGCTATATAAAAACTATAATTTCTCATAGTAATCGCAGTCAAAACGTATAGAAAATAATATGAAAGATGAGAATATTTATTATGCCGTAGCTTTTTTTTTTTAATTTTTTTATATTTTTTTATTAAATTTGAAAATTTCACGATTTCCGATCATGAATTTTAAGTTTTCAAATAAACATAATGAAAAAAATTCAACACTCAAGGACAGTAAATATTCTCATATTTGATATTTTTCATACATTTTGACTCTACGATTACAAAGATAGAAGTAGTAGTTATAGAACGTGAATGTAATTTATTTACAAATATGGTGATAACACTACAACAAAAATGGTATTTACTCATGAATATTTTAAAATTACTTTTAAAATGTAATTAAATTTTATTACAAGGATATTTTCTATTAAGCGGAATCTGTAAAATTGTATATGTGTTTTAAAAATACTATATAACAATATTTTTTACTTGAAAAAAGTGGAAATTTCTCATTAAATTTAATCGTAACATAAATTATAATGATAATTATATTAACATTTTCAAAAAATCATTAATATTTAAAACAATTATATTTGGTTTTAACACACAAAATGCATTTATCACAAAATTTATTTTAATAATATATATTATTGTTTGTTCGTATATTTATAAATTCGTTTATTGTGTATTATAAATCCTAGTTTTTATTAAAAACATAGAATATATAAAATATTGAAATATATTTTAAATTAAATATAATGGATTTATTTGTCAGACTCATTAACTTAGTAGTACACAGTATTTACAGATTTTTTCTAAACTTTTTCGACAAATTAGTTGGGAATTATTGGAATCTGGGCTTAAATTAAAAAAAAAAAATTAACTTTTCAACATTAATGTACATTTAAACGTATTTCAACTTTATCATTACGTTTATTATTATTAGTTTTATTTTTTATTTCATTTTTTGTCTTTTTTTTTTTTTTAATGTTCCAACATTATTTAACGTTTAACCGTTTTTATCGTTTAATTTTGTTGATATCATTTAAGAAATACATATTTTATAGACAATAAATCGTGGTGACTGATAATTACTAAATGCACACTGCAAAGTTTACATTTAAATTATACTTAATTATAAGTGAACTCTATAGTTATATAAGATGAGAATCATTCTGTTATTTTTTATATAATAGATTGTATTTTGTATGTAGAAAAAAAGAAGAGAAGAGGAAGGCCAAAAAAGAATGGATTGGATGTGAGGTTATGAAGAACTTGGTATGAGCAAAAAAGATACAGGAGATCGAGTTGTGGAAACTGAGGATTAACCATCATGAACGTATTTTACAAATTGTAAAAATATTTCAACACTGTTCAAAATATAATACAATAATATGCGAGTATATAGGATAGGTTTGAACTAAATTGTTATATATAATAAACTGTGTTTACACGTCCGAGTATATTCCATAATATAACATATGCATATAAGACCATTAAATCAACATACGTATAATATAAATAGTCTATAAATTGATTTTTTTGCAAAGATATATATAATTATATTGTATAATACTCCTTGACAAATTCGAGTGCGGTATGCTAGGATTTATTTTATGTAACCGTAACTAGTTAATGAGGTCTTTGAAAAAGTTAATTTAGAGTTATCAAACATAATTAGGCTTCAATATATCTAAACAATGAGCAATTTGTATATAATATAATATCTATGGTATATTCTTACCTATATTATTAATATTTACTAACTCTTTACTAATATTCATTTGTACAATATGAAACGATTTTCCAATGAATTTATTAAATTTATACGTATTCACATTTCCCGTTAATAATTGGAAACTATTTTTAAAACAAACAAATCAAAGAAAATATTTTAAAACGTTTCCGAAAAGTAATGCGATATTTTATTAAAATTTTCGGTCTAAAATATTAACGTTTTACATTAATTTTATCGACATTGTCAATACAAATTAATCATTTTCTCGATCATAAATGAAAACTACTTTTAAACGTTAATTTTCAAAAATGTCCCTAAAACAGTATACGATCATCTTCTATTAGTGTCTTGAAATTTTTCAAAAATATTTTTACTATGATCCTCCCCACTCATACATTGTTTGAGATCCAGTCAATGCATAGAGTAATATAGAGGCGGTGTTCCCAATATCGACTGTGCTATCATTTGAAGTTCAACACAAATAGGTTGGCAAACCATGCCAAGAGGTATTACTCATTACTTCTCCGCTAAATCACATTATATACATTCTATAAATTGATAACTTTACTTCACTGAATATGATAATAATTGCCGTTACGAAGGCTCCTGACTATTCTGTTATAATTTCAAACTATTTATTCTTTTGAATTTTGTTTCTGTTTGTTCATTTTTATTTATTCAAAATACCGAGTTGTTGTTTACTGTCTTGTAGAACCAAAAATAATATTTCAAAATATTTAAGTATTTATTTTTATATGTATATAATAAGACGTATGTTTAAACAATAATATCATATAGGTTACCTATTACAATTACATTTTATTTCTAGATTTTTTTAAAATTATTATTTTTTATTATTCTTCAGCACAATGATATATAGGTACATTTTAATTGTTTTTACAAAAAGTACTTAAGTCGACTCCAATTAGTAAAGAAAGAAAGAGCGAGCGAAGTAGAAGAAGAACCTATAGGTACTAAGGTTAAAAATTATAAATTACAAAACATAGAGAAATCACTTTTCTTCGTATTGAATAGTTGTTATTTTTACTATAAATATAGGTGAATTGTTTTATTATTCGACACCAAATTTAGATAGGTACCCACTCATATGTAATTTATTTATCTACGTACATTTATTACATTAATTATAAAATTACTTATTATTTTATTAATATAAAATCATAGACCGTATACACATATAGTATAATAATTAGTAGGTATATTCACAGAACATAAAATTATTTAAAAACGTAAGCAGTTATTATATATTAATATTGTATATTGTATCATAAATATGTGTAGGTACAATATTTTTAATATTTAAAATTGGTAACACTTCCCAAGAGGCGGTATAAACACTTCAAGTTAGTATGCTAACGCCACCTCCATCTTACCCAATGCATCAACGACGTGCCAACTAATGCTTCAATTCAGGGGGATTGCAAAACCACAATATTAACACAAATTAATAAAACAGATTATCAAATGAATAATACGTGATAGCATAGTACAAATAATAAAATTATAATAATACATTAATAATCATTATGGTACAGTTTTTATTTTATAATTATATTACATCGTAACTCATAGGTAGGTATATTTTTATAACTATTGTTGAGAATTTAACAAACGAATAAAATATGTTGATAAATAAAAAAAAAAGTACCTACAACTTTTAAAATAATATTAATTAACTGAATACGATATTACCATTGCTTAAATATTTTAAGTTAAAAGAGCAATCTTCCGTATGTACTAAAAAAAAAATTAATTATTTACAACAATTTTCCAACATTTACGGAGGGCAGTTTTCCTTTAAAATTTTATACAGTATACATGCATAAAAAAAATCGAATCAAAATGTAAAAACCGCATACGAAATGTTTACACGGTAGGTACGCATTATTTACACGATCGCCTGTGCACCTAATATTATTAATAATATTGTGGCCCAGCCAGCGTGATTTTTTCCACCGGAATTGAGGCATATTTATAGTTGGCACGTTGGGTCAACGGCAGTCTCGAACAGTGCGGCCAACTGGACGGTCGCGGTATTAATACGTGAATGCGTGACATGTTGCAGGTGGCCTATACCTAGACGACAACCCGCTGCAGTGCGACTGCGGGCTGCTGTGGCTGGGCCAATGGCTGCGGCGGTGGCTCCGGGAAGCCGTGCAGGTCCACACGCTGGGCATGGCCGAGACGCAGTTGGCCCAGTGGACGGCCCGGCGGGCCACGTGCGCCGACTTGCGAAACGGCGGGGCCCAGGTTCCGGTGGCCGATATCTACCCGGAGGACTTGCGATGCAAGGCCAGCGCGCTCAGCGGTAGCGGCACTGGTAACACGGCCGCCAAGACATCGCACATCATCGTCTGCCTAGTCCGTTCGCTGGCCGTCTTCTACCTGGTCACCGTCTGGCGCAACGTCTATTGAACGTCCCCGCTCCACCGTGAATATCGTTTATCTCTCGTACAATGTTATCATATCGTGTACCGTCGTAAAAAAAAAAAAATTTACATTATTATTGTCGTTTGTCCAATTTTTTTTTCATTGTTTGGTTGGTACGCGTGCGCGTGTTTTAACGGAACGGCTACTCTAGGGTCTCTCTAGGATCTCCGTGGAAGGGCTGATGCGGAAAGGGTCGCGTCCCGTATAATTTGCGAGCCGCCTTCCGTCGTACAGGGTAACGTCAGCCATTTTCCAAACGAATGACATACTCCAGAAGTCGCGTTATTGTATTTTTTTACGCATACAATGGCGTCCATCGTCGAGAAGTCATCATGTATACACGACTTCTAACCACACGAGTGGGAAAATAATATTGTGATTCTATTTTTAGTTTTCCGTTTTTAGTTTAAAGGAAAACAGAATTCTCGTACGTCGTTGTAGACCCTTGGCAAACGCTACAGGTCATTCGTAATCTAATTGGTCCGCGTGACTTAACAGAACTCCATTGATAAAGACACTTATTTTTTTCTTATTCTTCTTCTTCCTCTCTTTTTCTTCTTTTTCTCCCAATTATTTATGATCGGCTACCCTAATTCTCAACTTCTATTTAACTCGATCTCTCGTATCCTCTTCCTCTCAATCGCCATCGCACTACCAGCTATTTTCCGATTTTCCTCTTCCTATACTAACCTTACTTCCCTTGTCTGTTCCCTCCTTAAAACATACCCAAGCCATCTCAATCTATTTTTTTTCATCGTATTGAAAGCATTCCATTATACTAATTTCTCATTTGGTCTTCTCAAGTTACTCCACCCATCCACTTTAATATTCTCATCTCTGGTACACTCATCCCATGTTCTATTTTTCTATCTAATGCCCATCATTCTGATCCATATATCATTGCAGATGTCACTACAATTATATACAATTTACCTTTTAACCCCACTAGGATCCTTTCGTCAAAATATACAACTAACACTTACTAATAGTAATATATATATAGATAGATTCGATTGACTTTTATACATTTCTAGTCGATCTTCTCATCTAGAAAAAATTTGGTATTCTGAATTGTTCATTAAATTTCAAAAATAATTGTTATATACCTCTTTCTTCAAATACATTATCTACAGTCATTACAATACTACAAGTATGGATGTTCTCTTTTTGGTAGGTGATTTATTATTTCAGATTGTATTTCATTCTCTATCAAAAAAAAAAAAGTGAATAACCCGGGAAACGGTGACCTACCAAGCATTTCTCAGATGACTCACACTTAAAGTTAAATTGTAAATTGTATAAAAACGGTATTATTTTATAAAAATAATACCAGGTACCTACCATACGTTTTGCGGGGATTTGGTGTTCTTACCCGAGTAAAGGAAAAAATATACATAACTAGAAAAATTCCCTCCTAAATCATACGCGTAGTCGTATTAATTGTAAAAACCAATTTCGTTCGGGTTTTTTTATAATACAAGTATAAAATAATTTTACCCTGCCCAACTGATACCGATGTACGTCATATTATGTCCTCTAAAAAAAGATATATTATTATATTTTAAAGTCTATCATCATTTTTCGAAATCCGAAATATGTTTTCATTCTTTTAAAGAGTAATGATATATAATATATATATATATAAAAAAATGTATAGCATATAACATATACTATATATATATATGATTATAGTGTTATGATTATGAAAGCAAGTGCAGACGTGGTTGGTTGACGTTTTACATGCGTGTTTTACTGTTCAAAAAATATATAATGTAAATATTATATGAAATCTCTATTTGATAATACGTTACAGTTTATTTATGAAATGTGAATATTCCGCTATAGCCGAACAATTGATGAAAGCGCTATATACGTATTATGACAACTGCCAAGTATTATTATTAAATATTATTTATATAAACGTATACGGACGTCAGATTGATTCCGATTGAACTTCGCTGAATACAATTATTTCTCCATATTTTATTTACGTCGTGGAAACTTAAAAATAACCATAACTCCCCCTCCCTCCATTCCATCTGACATTAATGAAATCGAAAAAGAGGAAAATAATTATTAATATTAAAAAAAATATATAACGATATCTAGTATATATACTATATATATATATATATATATATATATGTATATTATTATTATTATTATAATAAATACTTGGTCTTTTTCATCACAGAGACTCTATAGTTAGATACGGTTGATCGATTTATATCCGAATAGATTTTAGTCCTTTGACGTATTCAAAACTAGTCATTTTTTATGTAAAACAAATAAACGTATTTTTGTTTTTTTGTATTTACTTTGGAAGTCATTTTTTTACATTTTTTTTTTTCTAACCGAATCAAATATAATATGAACTATTAGACACGATTTGAGATCATAGACGTAAACGAACTATTATATGATTATGTAAATATTATCTATGTATAATGTAATTTTTTTCTTTACATGAATAGTTGTATAATAATATATATATACTATTCACGCGTTGTTCTAGCAGGAGTATAATCATATTTCGTAAATTCGTGATCTTCGAAACACTACGTCTTCATCCTTCCAATTATTTATATTATACGGTAGATATGTTTTTTATTTATACTACTAATTTCGTAATAAATATTTATAGTTTTTTTTTTTTTTTTTTTTTTTTTTTGTTTGTTAATTATATTATATATATATATAAACCTGTATACATAAATAATATAAAATGTAATGCTTACGTTTTAAGACAGCTTTGTTTTGTAAATAATAAATAAAAGTGATTATTTAAATACGATTACGATATTTGTTAAATACTTATACCACATCCTTATTATAGCATATTTTGTTGTTAAAAATCGGTTTATATTTTTTTTATTTTCTGGATCATAAACGATCTTTATAACATTTTCAAATAATATTTATTATTAATTACATTTTCTTTAAGTGCCTATGTGTAATTCTTGGTGTAATATTATTATAAACACTAAAGGTACGTTTTCGCTGACGCTATAATTCCGTAACAATCAGTTGTAGCAAGTACCTACATGTAGTTGACATCAGTCGTTCAAATCATGGTCAAGTTTACAAAGGTTGATGATGAAATATTGGTCGAATGTGTTACCAAACATCCCCTAATTTATAATCCCCAAAATAAGGATTATAAAGACATACTGAACTTGACACTGAACTCACTATAGTTATTTTTCAGATGGACGTTTATAAGTATTTCATGGTATCCTTCCGTATTCCTTGTCATGAATAATAAGTCTTGTGTTATTTTCCTTTTTTTGTTGACAAATAAGAAAACATCTCATCATCATTTTCTTCTTCTTTAAGTACCTAATATAATTTTCAGTTTATCATCTATATCTATAATGACAATAACTTAATAATTAATAATAATAATACTTTTTTAAAACGCACAGTCCGCGTGTGCACTCCAAACTATAGAATACACGACTAATGCAAAATCTCGGGAACTCAACGTAGAATCTCCAATAAGATAAACCAAGCGACGCGAACGCGACTTTAGTTAGGGTTTCGCATTCGCAAGATCGCGAACTTCAACAGTTTTGTGAAAATCACTTTATAATAAACGAAATTGTGTTAAAGGTACAGTTTTTAATTTAAAACCGAGGTCTATGTTTTTAACTTCAATTTCTAATATACAGGTACACAGAAACAGAAGAAAATAAATAAAAATTCAAGGAACACTGAAAAATCACAACATTATAATTATGGACTATAATAATATGGTATTTAGTATATTATTATATTTCCTAAAATATCGGTAAGTATAATTAATAATAATTATCTAATTAAGAATATTAAATTAGATGGTTATATTATCAAACCGAAAAGATCTAATTTGTCATTGTTCAATTTTCAAATTGCTACTGTTAATAACATTTTTACCAATTTGTAACCTTAAATTATTTTGAAAAGTCTTCCAATAATACTACGAAAAGGTTCACTTTAAATTCATGAACTTGGTATGCAAAGATTCCATCTCATGTTTTTAAATTGTTCAATTTAGTCTTATTAAGGTTTTAATGTTCATTTAACTGTTTTAACTTATCCTGTTTTATCAAAATGTACACAGAATTATAGACAAAGCTCCACCTGTTTAAATGGTGTCGACTATTAGATAGAAATTATAATAACTCATTATTTATTTACATTCTAAACGAAAAAAGTACCTATAGATAGAACTTTTTCATTGGGTAACGTGTAAATTATATGTAACGTTTTAATTATCCTGTATTTATTTATTTTATCGAATATAAATTTTTATGCTTACCAACATTCATAGTATTTTATTTTATGTGAACAAAATTCATCAATTATTGAATATAAATTATATAAAATATGTTACTGTTGCGTAACACATTCAATATATTTTAGTGTTGAGTTATTTGTAGAATTATTTTTATATCATACAATATAATTAGGGAAACCGTTTGGTGTAAAAAAAAAAAAAAAAACGATTGACAACCTATTCATACTAACCCCCTGCAATATTGAAATATAGCCCATATAAAATTGACAAACTGAGTATAAAGTATAAAGTACATTAAAAAAATCGTAATCGTAACGAGCTTTTTGTTATGATCATATAATAGATATGCGTGCAAATAAATGATATACTCTTCTAAATACCGCATCATAGAATATTTTATATAAAGTATGGGTATTTCTCAATTTGTGTCGCCACCAACGGCGGACTTGGAAGAAATAAAATAAAACTCGGTTTGGGATCAATAAAACTCTCTATACATACGAAAATAGTTTCACGATCGTTTTACGATTTCCAATTGAACGTAGAAAATCAAAAACATTGTCCAAATATATTCGATATTTTGAATAAAAAAAAATATATATATATATATATATACACCATGATCATTGAACACAATGCAATGTACATTGAATGAATATTTTATATTCCGAGGAATATTTCGACGTTAAAACGTATGTTTACATATCCTATGTTATACATTATATAATAGTCCAGTATGATAATTTATTTATTTTTTTACAATTGTAAATACATTTATTTGGAGTTTTGATAAGAAGTGTAACAGGAAAAATGTTGCAAATTACTCGAAGAGTCTATTTCTATTTCCAACGTACCGATTGATCTAGTGATGCGATACGAATTCTAAAAACTGATCCGAATTTATCGTATAGTGTACTTTGTACTTTAGATAAACTATCCAATAAAAGTACCTACCCGTGAAATTAGGTTAATATATTCGGAAATTCAAAATTAACATTTTTAATTTTTGTTAATTAAATAAATTTCAATAATAGGAACGTTATTATTCAAAAGTAGATTTCACGACAAATTCAGATCAGTTTTCAGAATCCTCATCATATGACAAGGTCAATCGATATTTTGAAAATTGAATTTCGTGTCTTTTCAAATATGGTAGTCGTAATATTTGAAATGTACCTGTGCATGCGAGTTTACACACCATCATTATTATGCCAAACGTTTTTATACACACTAAAGACCAAATACTACTAACATAAATAAACTTCATAATGCAAATAAGTTTAAAAATTGCCTATACATAACCCCTTAATAAATTGCCCAATGCATTCCCTTTAAGACATTTAAGCAGTAAATAGGTACATTATTAATACAATTTTTGATTAGTAATATTGATTTAATGTAAATATTTTTTGTTCGTAATTTATTACACAAATTTATTGTACTATATAATTTTCCAAAAATAATTTTAAAAAATTTGCCCTTTGCTCGTCAGGTAGAACACTAGTAGTGGATATAACACACAGTGTAAATGATAATTGATAAATTATTGCAATCAATAAAACGATTTTGAGCCGAGTTTTGATATAATAATAAAATTTAAAAAATTTTATAATATAATAGGTATCCTCGATAACTTTATTTATTTTATTATTTCCTTTACATTTTTTAATGAGTCTTTCCATTATAAAGATGCTTTTTATTTACGTCCAAGTAAATTATTGGACAATTCCAAATATAATTCCTGGACTAAAATTTACTCACAGAGCAAAAATAATAATAATTATCATTGTAAAACAAAATAGATTCTTCGCTTCGCTCGAAATCTAGAATTATATAAAACTATATATATATATATATATAATAATCCTTGTTAAGATAAAAACAAAATTTCGGATTAAAAAATTTATTTTGATTTATATCATGTATTCATAAATTAAATCACATTTTCTCGTAAATACATGTTATTCCTATATTTTGATTAATAAAATTCATTTGTAATTATAGAAACTATAAAATATTTATTAATTACATTTAAGAAGAGGCTACACATTCACTTTTTGAAAAATGAAAATCAAACAATTTAAAAATATTTAAATATATTTAAAATTAATCTGAAAATAGTTCAGTGCAAATACCATTTTTTATTGCGGTGTATCCACAATATTTATTTACTAAAAGCTACACAAAATTTTTGAACTGAATTTAAATTGAAATCTTAAAAATTTGAATTTATTGATTTAGGTTTTTTCTTTAACATTAGATATAAAAATATAATCATCAATGTTTATAAAACACAGATTTTTAACAATAAATTACATAACCTCGATGACCTCAATCAATCCTTAATTGACAAATCAATGAATTCAAAACAAAATTGAAATCAGAAAATATTTCCCATTCTCTCAGTTGTACCCAGCTTTTAAATCAATTTTTATATTAGTGTTATACCCTCTTAATTTATTATACTAAAAGTTTTATTTTATTTAATTATATAATATTACCTATCATTGATATTTACAAATTTTTGCAACTTTTTTGGATAAACGAACTCGGAACCTCTCCCTTTCTCCGAAATATCACTCTCCTATCCCACCTCCTAACCGATAAGTAAAAAATACATATATAAATAATAATATTTAAATATAATATATAATTATATATATATATATATATTATAATATAATGTATAAATATTGGAAATTATCTATAAATACTTTAGAAACATTTTTATATCTGTATTCAGAATACTTTTATGATAAATTATTCAAGCAGATAGCTAAATTACGTTTAATATATACATAATTTTATTTCTTTTTAAAATAATAATATCTTTACCTATATTTAGATGAAGGAATAAGTTAATAATTCATTAGATCTCCACTTTAATGGTTCAAAATGAATTTTTATGGGATGAAAATTTTTAGAAAAATATAATATAATCACATAATCAAATTCATAAACTAAAATCCTTGACTAAGAATGTACTACGAGTGTAGTGTATTAATATCTTACCATATACGAGTATCTTGCGCAATAAAAAAACTAGTTTAAACTCAATATTACAATACAATAGTGTCCTGCGCAATATTTACATTTAAGATTTGTATTTCGATTGATAAAGTTTTAAAGTATAATAATTACTACCTACTAGAAAATTTACTAAGAATTGCTTTAAGACCGGAAAGTGTAGATGCCAGAAAGTTATTTTATAAGTCATTGTATACACGATGGTGGATTTCTCTATTATAATATTTTACTGGAAATATATACATATCCTCATTCCTTTGCGTATAAACTTTGAGAAGCGACATAATTAGCCTAACTCAATGCACACTCTCTGAATCTACGTCCCTATAATAATGAAAAAATGAAAAATTTAATTATAATAATATTTTATAATAATTTTGTACTCGTAAGTACACATTTTATAAGTAATAGGTATCATATTTAGATTCTAAATTGCTGTTATATATATATTTTTCATTAACAATCACGAACAACTTATAATTGATATTACCTTATTATAAACATTAAACACGTGTATATATATATATATATACATGCAGTTTAACAGACCATAAAATATTGAGACTAACGAGTTTTTCTCCTTTTGAGTCCTTATAAAAAATAAAATAACAACGCTATTTTAACTTGGCACGGTGTGCACAATATTATCCTGATCAAATACATAGTAGCTCTCTCTATGTCTCTCTCTCTCTTTTATTCTTTACTTTTTCTAAAAAATATTACCCATATACATACATAAAAAAAACGTTCTCTTTGACAAAGGCCAAAGCTCTCGGCAAACTATAGTCTGAAGTCAACTATAATTTCTATAATATCTACCTTATTTTTTTTATTTACCTATGCTTTTTTTTTTTTAACGTATTCCGATAACAAAAAACAACACACTAAATAGTAAATGTAGTACTTCAGGTACACACACATATATATAATACTATAATACTACTACTAATAAATATAATATTATTTTAAATTCAATGTTAAGTTTTTATAGTACACTTTTACAAAAAATGAATTCTATTTTTAATCTGATGATTTGTTTTTTTCGATTTACATCCATTTCGTTCTATGCAAAAATAATATATATATATATATGTACACACACCCTAACTCGCAATCCGATTCCTAAACATTTGTCTTTAAACCTTTTTAGTAAAATATCTGATAATATTAAAGTAGCCATTCGTTTTCCACTGAAATAAGTTGATAGGTATGTACCTATACTCGTATATTATAAAAATATAGTATATTATTATGATTTTATCCGGTTGATATAAAGTATAGCTATTAAAATTCAATGGCTTATTATGTATTCCAAAATCGATTGATTTTTCCGATAGTCCGTACAAAATATTGTTCAACGAATAAAATTATGCGTAACGAAATTTCATGTATTATAATATTAAACACATTGAATATAAACATATTTCGGACATAAATATATAATGGAGGTTTATTTAGGACAGACTGCTAATTAATCCGAATTTATAATTCTGCATAATTTTGCCGTTACATAGTTAATAACTTTAGAACAAAGGAAACGTTTTTAGCTTAAGATTCAAATGCCTAATACCTATACACACAAACCTACTAAATATAAAATTAAGTGTTATTTTATTAAAAACAAACATTTTCAATATATGGAAAACCAATTAAATAGTAATACCTAGTGTATTAAAAACCATTTTAGAGAAAGTAAAAAAAACTTTTATTGAGGTTAGGTTACAAAAATATACCCAAATCATGATTAAATTAAATTTATTTAAAATATATATAATAATTGATAAATATAAATGGAAGATGAATAGAAAACCTACCTATGTAATATATGAATACTATTAATAATTTATTTTATATATTGCTTACATATATTTCTAGGACGATTTAAATATTTTATATATACCTATTATTTAACAATTTAATTTAATTTAATTTTTGTTTTATAAAACAAATATAATATCAGTGAAATCCACTTTCAAAACTAAAAATCTGATACAATGCCGAGTTTGCAAATTTTTTTATGCTCACTACACAGATTTCCATGTATAACTAATTTATAAAAAAAATATATACATATATATATATATTGAACTTTCGAGATTAAAATTTAAAAAAAAAACAATTTATAATATGAATTATTTGATATTAAATTGTATTTACCCCTAACTCATATGCGTTTAGCATACAATTTATTGACATACGATGAACGGTATTTACACTACTAAATTCAAAATAGTATATATATTTAACAGACTTTTAGGATAGTTTAATTTGCGGGAATAAAGTAAAATATGCTTGTCAAAATTTCAAATAACCGAACACTGGCACTCAAATTAAGGGTTTATTTTATTGTATAACTGTAGTTGATAGGCTTACACTAAATATACAAACATTTTTATTTATATGATACACGCTGAAAACTATAATATTACGACTATATTAATCAATCAATAATACAATTTTATTTGTTCATTTATAAGTTTTAATCTGTACAGCACTAATTCAATATTTAGTCACTTATAACCTATAACTTTTATTAACAACAAATTTTATTTCAAAGCATTCCTGTGAAAGTAAATATATTCTAATTTTATTTTGTCTTTTTCTTAAAAATATTACCATAAAATTGAGAGAATCAAAATCATCGAACCAATCTTAAATATTATTAAAATTGGTTGAACGTTTCATTGAAAATAATATATTATAATATTGTTTCTATTTTTATTTTTATTTTTAAAAATTGTTAATAATATATAAGTATCTGTTAATGTAAATATATATATTATTTTTGAGAGGGGATGGTTGTTATCGGCTATACTCCTTCCCCGGAACCGTACCTAAGCATTTTTTCGGTGGAAAGCCAATACTCATATAATCATATAGTGACAATTCAAACGAAGCCACCATCATTTATTGAATAAAACATAATAAATACACAAATTAATACTAACATATTGAATTAATTTCTAATTCATATATAGAATCACAATTTGTTTTTATGACCAGAAAATTTTTGGACAAAATGTATTATTTCAGTATAAATGGATAATCAAATAGACGAGCATAATCGATTTTCGTTATAAGTACTTATAATATTGTAACTTTGTAAGATTTTTTTAAATATCCGAGTTTACACCGAACATGAATTTTTGTACAATATTAAGCCGATAATTAATAAATGAAATGTGTTTTTCCAATTTTAGGCTACTTATAGAAATTTCATATTTTGAGTCATTGCAGATTAAAAGACTTGGAAATTGAACACAAAGTTAATAGTATGTTACCCAAAGTATATTTAAGGTTTTTTCATGCACAGAATTGTTATATTAAATATATAATTAATAGTAATATATATTACATGTACATTGTACTTATGTTATACCAAGCTTCGCCAAAAATTGTTTTATAGAAATAAATGGTTTTAATATATCTATCACCAGTATCCAGAAGAGTGAATTACTTTCATCCCCTACGGACCATATTATTTACTATAGAATAAGTTAGCAAAATTTGATTATAGATACTCATATATAGGTCGTCAAATAGTAAGTAAAACAAAAAAAAAAACAAAATACATATCTCATTTAGTTATAAATAAAATATAACAATAATAATAATACAGGTATAATAATATAAGTATCCAATATCAGTATTAATTATCTTTGAAATTCAGGGACGAAACTGGTAGGTGTTATAGTTACACCCCCCTTCTACCCTTCAAAAAAATAAAGCCAAAATAGTCAGTAAATTAATAAAATATTTTATGACTTTTTTTTTGGTCGTCAACTCAATTCAAACAATTCCCAAAAATATTTCTTAGAACCGTTTCTGCTTTTAATATATATAATGACATTTTATATGTATTGAGAAAATTTTTATATGAAATACACCAACACCTCACAAATTACCCACTGAGTCGGCCAACCCTAGAATTATTTTATTTTTAATATCTAATATAATTCGCTCTTGTGTTCACTAATTTTAGTTTTGGTCATTTTTTTTTCGCTATAATGACCTTTGCAATTTTTTCGCAGACCCTTATCATTCGGGTATATCAAGGTAAAAAAAACATACAATTTTCCAAGCCACTCAGACGTGAAATGTTTATTTGGATTATATAACACTATCTAAATCTTTCATAATCTAAATAAAAAAATGTATTTGATTATGTTATCTTTGTTTTTTTAACTATTAAATGTAACTATCGATATTATGACCAATATGGAGTAACTTTGATACACCCTATTTTTTACATTCGATTAAATGATATAGCGTTTCAATGTGTTCTCTACCCAGATTAAACACATCAATGTTTACAATTTTAAGATTATTTTCATTTAGTTTTTGATATTCTGGAATCGTTTCATCAATTGTACCATCATGATCCGATTCTAATTGTCATCTGTTATGAAGGACGGCATCTAATTCTTTTTCAGAAAAAAAATTTTTCAATCGAAGTGTTGCTACCGTTATACTAACCCATGGAAGAATTGTTAATTTTTTTTTCTTTTTTTCCTTGAATTTTCATCAAGATAAAAACGTTAACGTTAGATAACGTTGACTTTTTAAATAATCAGTTACAATGTCATTAATTAAGTCTGTATTGTCTTCAATTGGGAATTTGCCCAACACCTTTTATTTGTTTATTGGGAAAATTCCAATAGTTTTAAAAGAAGCTTGTACATCCATTGCAATTGAATCACCACCTTTGCAACAATTCATACAATCCAGTGTTTTGAGTAATAATGTAGGGAATGGTGTGTTTGGTATTTCCTTTAATCTGCTATTTTGATTTTTCCATTTAATGAATTACGGCTTAAAAATCCCAACATCCAATGGTTGTGTGAGATGTATTGAGTTTTTTTTGAAAGGCAAATAAAATCAATACCATTTTTCTCACATTCATAAATAGTATCTGGCTGTATGTGAGTTGAGAGGTTGTCTTCTTTTAAAATTTTTCTCCTAGTTTGACGATTTGCATGCGACAAAAAACGTATTTTAAACCAATTATTTAACGTCACTCCATCAATCTATACATGAGCTGTGCGATTATAACGAAAACCTCTTAAACAAAATGGGTCTGAACAACAGGGTTTTCCTTTGGGTCCAGCTTCTGTCCATGGTTCCCATATTTCACTTGATTTATATACAATGTACAGTGGCAAGTGAACACCAGCAACAGAACTACAAACCATTATGGAGGTTGCTGATTTTGAATGCTTTTGAATACGCTCAGGGTATTTTTATTTATTAGTGAAAAACAAGCTTTCGCCCAAAATTACAAAGGTGTAGTAACTATAAAAAATACATTCATATATATTATATATATATATATATATATATACATATGAACATATATATGCAGACATAAGACACATAAGAATATAAAATAATAACATTAAACAATTTACACTACTACATATAAAATAATTTAATATAGTATGCATTAGACAATATTACAAAAGAATTATTAAAATTAATAAGAGAAATAGGGGATCTTGTTGGCAAGACTCATACATCTGGTTAACGGCTCGTTCAAAAGATAATTTTATCCATTTCATAAAAATAATTTTGTTTTTTCCTGGATTGTCTTGTAAGTTACTCTCATCGTAGTTGTAGATATTTTGAGCACTTCAAAAACGTTTTGTAGGTTGTTAAAATATTCAGAAATAATTATTAGATTAACTTCTGCTCGACTTCAAGAGATATTATTGGTAACACGCTGACAAATCAAATCAATGTGCCTTTTCAAAATACTACGTGCCCAATCTGTACCTGGCAAGTTATTAGTGAATTCCTGAACAATGATGCCTTTTTTTGTCCAAATACGATTTTGCAATGACTCTGTAAAAATATTTAATTAATTATTAAATCTATTTTTATTATTTTTAATTGTAGTTAGGTACTAACCTTAGGTCTAACCTTAATGTTAGTGGAAAGCTCAATTGACCACAATTCATAGTTGCTATTAAGAAAGCCATTTCATCTTGCTCATTAAAAACAGCAGGAGCTCCAGGTCAATTAATATGTTTTTCATTGAATCTATTATGTAAAGTCCCATATGAAATTTTGTACAATTTGCTAGCAACCAAGATTAAAATGTCACCATTAGCTATTTTGGCCAATGCTTTATGCATTATATCCTTATAATAATTTTTATATGACAGACTACCAGGCTTCTTGTTTTGAGTGTGAACCACTAATAAAATTGAGAAAAAAATATGTATCAAAGTTATCCCATATTAAAAAAAACATTTGACACATAAGTTTCAAATAAAACTTAATACATAACATTGTATTTCATTGTCAATAACAATTTTAAGTTATTGATGTACGTAAAATTATTTTACTTAAAAATTTACTTATTTTGCACAAATATTAATATTTTGAAAGGTAATATTTGTTTTTGTAAGCACGTTTAATATTAACCAATTACAAACGTATATTGATAAGAGCGGTTTATCAAAGCCTCATTTTCGGTAGTTGACCTTCTGCACTACCCGATAAAATACGAAAAACAACAATTCGTATACTATATCAACTGTTTATGCCAATGTTTTGATAAAATAATATCAATTATCAATGTGACCACATTTTATGCCAATGAAACGACGAAATGTTTATACATTTAAATAACATTTTATATTTATAATGTTTTAGTTATATCTATTTATGTATAGGTACCTGATAGTTATATAAAATATAATTAACTCTTATGAGTATATTGATTTTTCTTTAATAACATTCGCGATTTTCTTGTAGATTCTTATTAAATGGATATAATAACGATATTAAAAATAGAAAATAAGTCATTCGGAAGATAAATGTTTATTTTAAATGTATAACGCCGTAAAAACTGTGCATAATCGAAAAACAGCGCAGACTCTATTTTTCCATGTGTATGGTAAAATTTAATACCCCAAGTTAAATTCATGGAGAAAGAAAATATTTTAAATGTTAATATAACCAGTGAGACACCGCTGACGATGAATTGCGAATATCTACGCTTCCTTATTGTCACAAAATAAGCTCGTCACGTCAACCGTAGTCGTTTCATCTGTTGTTCCAGAACGTTTCCATTCAACATCGACGACACAAAATATATTTCATTAGCGTTAAGTGTTATTGTACTGTTTTGGCCGAGACAAAATCGCGATTCACCGGAGTACTGCAGTTCAAACAAGTAAATTGATTTAAATAAGTTTTGACGGGAACAAAGTATTTATATTTCAGTAAGTTTTTAGTATTTGACGCCGGAAAAATAAAAATAAAAAGGTTTACTCGGTCTACAAAACATTTACGAATGGATTTTTTTGTTTTTATTTTGTTTTAGAATTATTTTCATAAATAAATACAATCGGATCGAAAGTTTCGCCAAAGTTTTTTAATAAGTAATCGGTATTATAGTACCTTATATACACTTAAACAACATGTTCATAGTATCCGAAATACGAGTAAATAATAATGTATAGAAACCGTATTATATACACGCGTTACGTATTACATTATTCGTATTCAATAAAATACAATCAGTTCAAGAGATCTGCAAATTTTTTTTTCATATAATATATACTATATTTATGGTTTATCCTCTCGTTTTCCTTAATAACAGCTAAACAATTACAGAATTTATCGGTGTTTATATCCTCTCAATCATTTATTAAAATTTGTATTTTTATATAATAATAGGTATGTAGGTATACGCAATTATTATAAATATGTATTGCCATATTATAAACATCTCGATATTACAGTTATAACAGAACTATAACTCACCGGTCGTTTTATTTTTGTATCTTATTTAAAAATCTGCTTCGTGTTTCTTTACAGAAACCTAAGTACAAATTCACCTATATATAAATATAATATATTTATATAAGCAAAAAGCAACACTGAAATAAAGTACTTTGGAAATCAATAATGTGTTCGAATATTTAATAATATATATATATATATATATATAGTGTAACATATTACTTAATTATTTATTATTTATTATATATTATATATATATGAATTAACATTTTAATATTTAACTAAAAATATATAATATATTGTGGAATATTGATAGTTATTTTGTCTTTAGATAGGATCAAATTTAAGTAATAATATTAAATAAAAAATAAGACAATATTAAAAAAGTTTTTTTCATTTTCGACTAATAGCAATTTTGGTAACACATTTTAAGGGGTTATATTTTATGTTTATTTGCCTCTTGTGAGTTTACCATCAATTCTACTAAACAACTATTATTATTTATATATTATTATTAATATTTATATAATAATATTAGTTTAATAATATATTAAAAATATTTAAGTTGAACATTAATTAGGTAAAAATTAAAATTAAAAAAAAAATGTATTTGGTTTACATATTAGATTGTGGGCGAAACATGTAGGGATTTATTTTTTCATGTCTATACCCAAAAAATGTACTAGATGAAGTGCTCCAATCCTTATATACCTATCAATTTTACTGGAGAAAATTTAAATTTCATAAGTCATATAAGAGGTCATTTTATAATTTTATAATAATTTTCGCGTGAGGAAAATTTTCAAAAAAATTACATAAAAATGGTAAAACATGATTTATTCAAAATTGTCTATACTTATTGATTTCTTCGTAATTCCGCAAATAATGATACTAAAAACTTGACATTTTTGCCAAAAATTAAAAAAAAAAATACTAAATGAATGTATTAAAATCTGTTTATAGCAATTTAAATATTAAAAATTAAAATAATAAAATAATACATTTTAGACTTAAAATAACCATACAATTTTATATAAAAACAATCGTACATTAATCCAACTATATTCAAAAACTTTTGTAAATCCTTATTCACAATTATTTTTATGGCCATTTAAAGTGTTTGTAACAAATTTATATATATTGACAATCAAATGGAAATGCGTAATGAATTTCGGTTATAATATTATCATTTTTTTTTTAGAAAATATTTTTAAGTAGATATTTTTTACCATATTAACACGTAGAAAACAAGATTTCCTAATAATATAAATTATTAATAATTAATATAAATTAATAAATTATTTAATAATATAAATAAATGGGCTTTTAATATAAATGGTTATGACATTAAATATATAATTGATATTGGGCACATAGCCTATTCTATACAACAACAAATATACTCATATTATGAATGTATTTTACAGAGTTCCGTTCAGAATCGTTTCATTAATCATTACTTTCAATTTTAATACATCCACCAATAGTGTCCTATCCAACGAGCAAAATTCTTTCACTGCCTAATGAACAACATATTTTTTATATATATTTATAACATTTCTAATGATATTAAAAATAGAAAAATATAATATATTGGATCTATATAAATATATTTTTAACTATAGATACTATCTATTTGGAAACATACATAAAAAATATTTTCATGTAATTATAAACAGAATCTAATCAACTACTGCAACTTTGACAGTATTGATATTAAATTCTTATTATTATTTAAATTTTAAGAAAAAGGTTGATTAACATTATCATTATTTATTATGTATTTGTAATAAGCTACAATAATCATTGATTTAAATTCAGAAAACGTAGAGTATGCATAATTAAAAAGTTAATATTAATTTAAATTTTAAACCATAAGCTTTTGTTTTTTTATATATGACATATGTTTTATGTAGGTATGCTTTTCAGTAAATCGGATATTTAAATTGAGTATAAATTCTATACGAAATTTAAATTCATATACTATAGAATCACTCAAAATTGGTTGAACATTAATTTCAGATAATTTATCTCAAAGAGGTTTAACTCAATATAACAATATACAGATATATAAGTATAATACGATTTTACCTGATTTAGATTAACGTGTTTTACGCAAGATTGATGAATGTCAAAGACATCTGGTAAATTTAACAATTCGATAAGGAATTTAGTTTGGTAGATTGCAGCTGCTGCGATAGTCATATTATATTTGAACTGTTCTAGAGTAATTCTAAGTCAGACATTGTGGTTTTTGCTGACCAAATCGAAAACTTTAAGGGTCCTTGAAATGCAGAAGAAGCTCCCCTCTTTTGATTTGTAAGTAAGTGTAATTCTACGATTTATATTTAAACGTTCGCTAGACATAGACATGTGATACCAAATAGGGGTATTATTGATAGGGGACAATAAGACCTTATAATTACACCATATATGCAGAGCCATTCCGAAGAATTTGTGGGGGGGGGGGAATGTGAAAAAAATAATGTAATACTTCTTTTCAAAACATACAAAAAAAAAAGTAATTAACTTTTATTCCATTTTGCCAACCAAAATCCTAATAATTTATAGTTTTCCGACTTCTAATTCCAAAATCCTTCATTCAAAACGTGAATAAACAAAATAAAAAAGGCCATCGACTTTTTCCAATATTTGCTGACTGAACTTAGTTTTGCCGACTAAAAATAATTTATATTATATATATAAGTATATAAATAAACAACATGCATGTATATATTTAAATTCCAAACTACCCACAATCCAGCACGGCCCTGACTATAATTAGAATATGCTTAATTATATATTTACTCATAAGTATTTTTAGACTTGTTTGAATAATTGTAAATCTTACTCAAAAATGATATTTAAAATACTAACCTAACTAATTTTAAAAAAAAAATGGATTTACCTGTAGGGTGTATAAAATAGTTATATATTCAAAATATGAGAATGTAGAAATTTCAATCGATATAGTTGGATTTATAATATTTTGAAACTACATTATGTCTGTTACTTCACAGGTCAAAAAAAAATTACTCTTAAATTCAAAAGTATATCGCAATATATTTTTGTGCCTTTTTTACTCTGAATAAACAGCACAATAATATTATATTCTAGATTAGGGTGAAAAATCTTATTAGCGGTCGATGCCGAGTCAATACCTGACTGGAATACTGTAGTCGTGTAAATAATGTCGATTCGTTCATAAAAAAAATAAAAATATTACAATATATTTGATGAAATATCAAAAACCAAAAAAAGAGAGAAAGAATCCGTGTCACCACGAATACTGAGTATTTGTTTATATTATTTGATATTATTACTCTTTAATACTTCGTGTATGGATATTTATTCATAGCACGTATTATACATTTAATGAAGCGAAAATATTTATAAATTTATATTTTATGACAACCCTAGTAAATTAATATTCCGATATTATTTAGTCGCCTTGGATTTTAAATGCAATAAACAATAAATATTTGTTTAATTATTTATGCATAGAAGACCATTAGAATTTAATTAATTTACATAAAATAAACCAAAATACCCACCGAAAGCTGATAAATGTAAGTATAATAAATATTGTTTTATAGATATCAAAATATAATGCAGATAAATTTTTTGATATATTCACAAAAAAAAAAAATATTATAATATGTAAAATGTATGTATTGTATTATGTAATATATTTTATAAAATAAATATAAATTATAAAAAATCATTATTTTGTAATTAAATATATCAACATTATTTCTCTGTTGATATTCTTATATATTTTTTATGGTGCTAAACATGATTAATTAGCAGAAATGTTCTGTTTTGTAGATATATGTATATCCGAAATTGTATATTCAAATATTTGAAAAAGAAGCCTAAAAAAACTCATTAACATTGAATAAGTTCACATAGATTCAAAATTAATGTATCAAAAAGGGTTGTTGATTTATTTTATAACATAAAATAATTTCGATGTCGGCTCATTAATGTTACATAAGTATAGTGTATTCTTGGTTTCCAAAAAACTAAATTGATTTTTAATTATATATATATATATATAAATTTATCATGTTTATATTTCGTAATATGTAATGGTTTGTATTTTTTTTTTTTAATCCGTACTTTAATTAATATATTTATATTAAACATACATTTTGGATCTTATAAAAAGTAATACAATTAATACTTGTTTTACCTGTGTGACAACACGTCTTATGTGTATGTTTGAACATTATTTGTAGGTGAAGTCGTTTATTCATAAATATTTTCGTTCAAAGAATCAAGTATAATATTACTTCAATATTTCATACATCTGAAAATATTATATAATGTTGTTGTTTAATTAAGTATTGATGTAAATTAATTATTACACTAAACAGTTCAACAGTTTTCGTTCATTGAGTAAATAACTGGATTTAATGTACAATACGAATATTTTATGATGGTTCAAGCTAATCTCATAAAATTATTTACAAAGAATCTCAATGAGACTGTAATGTGGAACATGAAAAAAAATAAAGTGATAAATAGGAAGTGACAAAGAGATGAAATTAATATTTTAAAGGATAAATTAATTAGAAATTTCCGAGAGAGGCAATGTGTAGCACAATGTGGCGTGTGGTTAGAAAAATAAAAAAATAAGAAAGCGGTAAAACCAAATGAAGTATTAGTAGAATTATGGAAAGTATAGAAATGTAGGTATAGGATGGTTGACGAAGTTCTATAATAAGATACTAGTTGAAGGAAGCGTGGAGAAAGAGTTTTATAATATCAATATTTAAGGGTACAGGAAATGTACAGATATATGGAGATTCTAGAGAGATAAAACTTATGAGTCACAGTATTATGATTTGTAAAAATGTAATAGGTAAGAGGGTAAGGAGCAAGTTATTTTTTATAAGCAATGAGTTTAGATTTATACCGGGAATGTTTATAATTGAGTAAATATTTTATATAAGACAGATAGTAGACAAGTCGAGAGAAAATAAAAGTAAATTGAAAATGATTTGAAAGAAATAGTTTTATTTATCTATAGAAGGGATATGACCAAGTTCCTACATTACCAAAGTGAATGCAAGTGAGAACATATATATATATACAAGTATTAGAGTGAGAAATTTGTGTAGAAAAGCTAAGGACTTTAGTGTCAAAATAGAAGTGCATCAGGGTTGGGTTTTGAGTTCTTAATTATTTTCCTTGGTAAAGGATAAAATAACAAAAGATATACGGTATAGGGTATCATAGTGTATGTTGTTTGCAGATGATATAGTGCTAGTAGAAGATCGCTGATGAAAGGAATGGTAAACTTAAAGAATGGATAAAACCCCTTAGAAGAAAAGGATAAAGAATCAATAGGAGTAAAATAGAACGTATCGAGTATTATTTCGGATAATAAGAACACAGTAAATACGGAAAAGAAAGTAATGAAGTTGTGTAGTAATGAAGTGGATGAGGTTGAGAGGTTCAGGTATTTTGGATTTATACTACAAAAGGATGGTGATTTCGAGTAAAATGTATAAAACACATAATTAAGTATGTATGGACGAAGTTGAAAGAAACATTAGTTATTTTATGTGACAAGAGAATCCCAATTAGATTAAAAAGCAAATTTTATAATACGGTAATGAGGCCTGCAATTATATATGGATCAGAAAGTTGGGCGGTAAATAGGAAGAAAAAACAAACGATGAGTTAAGATGGATAAGTAGTTAGATTTATTCTGTAATATGACAATAAGACACATAATCTTCATGCATAACAAAAAAGTAATATTTATTTTGAACCAAATTCAAAGAGCTTTTCTACTATAATAGGTAATTTCAACGTGAAATTCTAGTTAAAAAAATACAAGTTAAAATATTAAAATATTCGTGAGTATCAAAATTGAAAAACGAAAATTGAACAATCTTCGTCATACTTTAAAATTATACCCATAGCGTGTATACCAGGTATAATAATATAATAAAACTATGTGCGTGCATGCAAATGTTCATTATTATTATTTCCTTCATCTTCTCGGCGCAGGCGACTGTCAACGCCGCGCATAAAAATGACGGCCGAATTGATGAGCCTTGTTATCACGTAACGGTTGCCACACAAAAAGGAACAAAGTTTTCTCTCAGTCCCTCCGATGGCCCTATATATTATATAGTCTCGTGTGTGCACATACAGGGTGATTTTGGTTTTATGTTTTCATGTTAGGACAATTATTGTATGAAAAATATTCAAAATACAGATAAATAAACTAAAACACAAAAACGATTCGGCATATCTTTATTAAGCACACTTATAGGGGGGGGGATAATTTCAAGGGTCAGATAAAAGTTTTTTAAGTATTTTAGCGGTTGGGATACACTCTTGGTGTAGTCATATGAGTCCCTCTTGCAGGATATTGGAATTTCTATAAACTTTTAATTATTTTTCTATCACTAAAGTCTAAAATTAATTTAAAAATATAAATCTTTACATAATTTATACATTAAAAGTAGAAATTCTCATTTGACTATACGAATTTGACCCGCAGAGAAATGTCTTTGAAAGGATTATTAAATTGAATTTAATCATTTTAATTTATTATAATTTAGAACTTTTTTAAATATTATTTTCTGGTTTGATTATTTGTATTTTGTATAAGAAAAATTCTTTAATATAAAATTTAAATACTCTGTGTCAATATAATATACAGAGTGATTCACTATAAATATCCTCCTCCTCCTCCTTCTCCTCCGTTTTAAACTTATAATTATACATTCTTTTATTTGTATAGGGGGGAGGGAATATTTAATTATATATTTTAATATTTGTATATATATTTCGATTTTATTATGTAACTCAAAATATGTTCAGACTTGTTTTTCGATGGGATCCATCCATTTTAATTCTTAATTATTATTCAAGTAATTTGTCTAAAAATTTTAATGTATTTACTAAAATCCGCATTATATTTCAGTTGTTTTAATTTATATACTATAAGAATAATAGACATTTTAAATTGTAAGTTAATGTGTGGATTCTAAAACATATAAAGTTTAAACCTTACGCAATGTACATAACTAAATGCAATCGAGTGCAATGGAGGGATACCAGAAACCTCCACCACTCTATTCCGAAATTTTTACAATTTAACTAAAAATAATAATATTTATATACAATAGCATATGCGTATATACTACATAATTATAAATAATAATAATAATAATTGTGAGAATATATGTAAAGTATTATTATTAACAAATACAATCGTATATTATCAAAATTGTGTAAATATGTAGGAAAAAATGGAATTATTGAGAAATATGTAAAAATATGTAATATCAAGTATGGCTCATTTTATTACAAATTATTTGAAACGAATTTATCACTTGCCTAAATTAAATTATCTAATGACAGTAAAAACATGTATTTACATAGAAATCCGAGCCCTAACTATAACCTATTTAAACAATGTATACTAATTATTACGTTAACATTCCCATTACAATTATTTTCAAAACAATTAAAAGGGAGACATCTTTAGTAGGTACATGAATAATAAACTAAATTTGATTAATAACTCGCATTACTTGTTTAAATGTTGATTTTGATAAGTAAACGTAAGTACATAACATTTTTCGAAAATTACCACTGAATCTCGTCAGTTCATATGAGAACATAACGATCCCTATAAAGTATGAAAAAAATTAATTAGTGTCAGAGTTCCGCAAAGTCCTTGAAAAAAATATTTCTTAAATTATAATTTCCGTGTTATTAAAAAAATCATAAACATTTTAATGCCCAAGTTTCTTAAAGAATTTTTTAAATCGAAATACTTTAAATCTCGATTTCTGATTATATAGTGCGTAATTGTTATTCGTGTAATATGTCGTGTGCATCGTATTCTCGATTCTATAGTATCTAATTGAAACGTTCAATAGAAATACATAGGTAATGCTTTTTATAATTAAATATTTTAATGCTATATAAAAACCATTACTCTATTTCAAATGCGACGAGGGTGTTTATGCGTCTGGAAAATAAAAATGATATTGAAAATCCGAAATTCGCGTATTCTTAAGAACCAACACCGATCGAAAATGCCGCAATATAACGCTAAGAGCCGAAAACGGGGTTGCCGCGTAAGCTTACAGTGTTCACTCTGTACAGGTATTATATTATTATACGATATGTGTGTTATAAAAGGTTTTTGCGTGCCTTCAGGTATCAATTATGCTGGGCAGACGTCTGAGGCGAAAACCAAAGCGATTCATAATTAATTATCGATCGTGGAAAACTTGCCGGAGACAGCGACGTGTCTGACTGCACGAGAGAAGAGGACACTCGGTTAAGCCTATTAAGTGCCAACCACTTCTACATTATAATATACACACGCCAGTCGACCGCGCCCGGAAATGCATACAACTAAGTCGTTCCACCCGGTAAGTCCTAGTCTGTCGCCGCAGTGTTGGACAGAGATAACGAAAATTTTATCCTGATAACAAACAAACGGCGATTGGAAAAAATGAACCTATATAATACACAGTCAACGGATAGACAAAATGAAAGTCGTCTAGTTGGAGATAAATAGTAAAAAGACACCAAGCTTTTTATTTTTGGTCTTGTGAAAGATTTATTTAAAATATTGATTTTTCGGAAATATTTATTTTCGGAAAAATTGAATCGTAAAAATTAATAACAAACAAATATTTAGGAATATAAAAATTGCATTTTTGAAAAAATTATATTATAAATATCGTTTTTTCAGATAGTTCTAAATAATAATTATAAAAATTCGTATTTAGCAAAGATAACTAAAAATGAATTCAGATTATGATTTTATCTATACCTATATTGTTTTACACTATAAAAACTTAGCTTTACACAAAAAAATTTCTAATCTTGATAGGTAATAGAAAATATTACTGTAAACAAAAATCCAGTTACTACCCACCTACTGGAACTATGTTACACTCAAATCAATCTATATATGCTAATGATTAACTTTTCGTGGATTCACTAAACACCCCAATAGTATTTACAATTCAAAATTATCGTGAGAAGTGAAGGTACTTACTTAGGTGTTATACGTTATGAGAGTAAAAAGTATATCTGGGTTGAAGTTGAAGTTAATATTAAAAATATGCGTAGGTACTTATAAAATGGGAGGCAGTCAAATAATAAATATAAATAAAAAATATAAAAATATCGAAAAACTTATAATTAAGCATATAAATATTTTTTTCATTATGTTCTAAAAATGGACAATCATTTATTATTATAATCATAATGCCGTATGGAATTCGAGTTGCGTGTTAAAATATCGAATATAATGACTTCAATCTTTTACTTCTTCAACTCTTTCAAATGGGAGACTACATTTTCTTTATACTCTGTTAATGATGCAACTACAATTTTCAATGATGCGACTTACTTAACTCTATCCACAAGTTTATACCTAAAAAGATCTTCAAAACACCTAAATTCTCTTGCTGGATATCCTCTAATTTAAAACACTTAATAAATCAAAAAAAGTAATAAAGCTATAAAATATATAAACAGTCAAACTAACTATCTAATTTTTTCTATGCTCCAGGCTAAGTGCAAGTGGTTATCCTTAATTCATTTTTGTTCCTACATAAGTAATACTGAGCGTTCTCTCTCCTCTAACCTTTCTAAGTTCTAGAAGTACACCAGAGATTTCTGACAGCATTCCCTAATCCCTTTCTCTGAACATCTGATTGATGAAGTTTCTAGCTCTTTACAAAGCGCCGTTAATCTCTTTTCAAAATTATTTTTTTCAGTTTTTATACCACCACTTACCTCTCTTACATCTCACACTGTCACTAAACCTTGTAAAAATTAATCTTACAATCTCGCATCAAATTGCTCCTTTTCATGCTCTGATGTCTTCTCCATTGTTGATTCGTTAAAAAACAATCATTCTGATAATATTTCACTATATAATTATCGTAATTCTTTAGCATATCCTTTCTATCTTTTTTTTCAACGTTCCTTAAATGAAGAAGTTTTTCCCGTTGTTTAGAAAAACTGCTCTATTACCCTTATCATCAAATCTGGTGAGCTTTCTGACGTTTCAAATTATATGGGCCAATATCTATTCTTCCTCATGTAGCTAAACTTTTTGAATCCTGTATCTACTCGCTTATCAAAAGAAATATTAAGTAAGTTAAGGTAATCTTGATATTGGCGATACTATTCTATCTTGGCTAACATCTTACCTTAATTCCAGAAGACAATCTGTGTCCACCAATGGCGTACTCTCTAATCTTTATATAATACTTTCTGTTATTCCTCAAGGTAACCACCTTAGCCTTCTACTATTTATCTTCTTTGTCAACTCACTTCATGACTTCCTCTAATTTTTTAAAGTACTTATATTCGCTGACGACATCAAACTAGTCCTCTAATTTAATCTCCTTCCGAATGCCTCCTCCTTTAATATGATATCAATACCTTCTATGACTGGGCAAAATAACTTAACCTCTCCCTTAATATCAGCAAATATTACATTATGTCTTTCTCTCGCAATTGACCTCCTATCTCTCACTTCTATTCTTTCAATGGCTCCTTAATTAACCGCGTCACCTTTATAAAAAATTCATGTATATTTCTCTCATACTCTTTTCTTTGAATTTTACAAACACAATATTATTGCTAGAGCCCTTTAAGTCCTGGGATTCATATATAACATAATTATGGTTATATATATATAGAGATATATATCTTTATCTTTTCTCCTGTATTTATGTTTATATCTAACCTATATTTATAATATTGTCTGTTTGGGCATAATAAAATAAAATAAATAAATATTTAAGAGGACGTGATACTCGTATTTATTGTCTCCTTCTAACCAACTTTTATTAAACGAAATTTACGTTCAGCATTATTTTCACAATTTTGTCATTTTTAATATTAGAGTAAATCTACCTATTGTCAAATTTATAGACGAGATCGTTATCTATGCTTTACCGACGTCTTTTTTACATAATTTTAATTTATATTAATACTACAACTATTTTTAAATTCCAATAATATAAATAGCTATATTTTCTTTAAAATTAAAATTATTTAAAAAATAATTCGACAAAACATATATAATGATCTTGTCTATAAATTTAGCAATATGTTAATTTACTCTAATATTAAAAATGACAAAGTTGTGATAAAAATTCTGAACGTAAATTTTAAATATTAACAATTGGTTAGACGGAGACAACAAATACGGGTAACGCGTCCTCATAAGGTCAAATTACACGTGTCCGTTCTGTTTCCGACGTACATCCTTGTATCCGTACATAACTCTTTAAAAAAAACCCTGTTCGTATCCGTCAAATTTTGTAAAGTATTTTCTCCGGCAATTATAAAATAACGGAACCGGACAGTACTGACACTGAACGGAGATGTGTCGTAAACGTGTAAACACCCCATTACAAAATAATTAGATAAAATTTAAACGTTGAAGATAAAACGGACCCGCCGGAACCCAACTAGAGACGGATTGGACATGTGTAAATGCACCTATAGTATTTTTGTACTAGGTTTCAAATAAAAATGAAAAATTGTTGTTTAAATGTACTCATCTAGATAAACTAATTTAGTGGCTAAGATAACATTAATACTTATTCAAGATTAATGATAATTTTCTTATAGGTTATCTAGATAAGATATAAGAAAATTATTTATTTATCTATTGATAATGTGCAATACTATTTAGTGGCAAATACGCGTGCTTATTACGGTCACTGAGAATAGATTGTTGTAAAAACGTCTCGAGAAAATGGGTAAAAATCCAATTAGAGGCATACGCGATTTATTTCGGCGACAACGACTTTCGAACAATACGCATCCCCTAGACGTGGGAGTAGAACAACAAAAAATAATGATTCCAAGAGAAATATCTCATAAATTTGAAGTAGAATTCTCGTGAAAATCTCCTAATTGAATTTCGAATTTTTAACTAAAATTTAAAAACCAAAGAAGTCAATGACTACATCGTACAACCTTAGAAAAAAAACTATATTAAAAATCTAAAATCTAAATCATATTGACATTTTAAAAGATTTATAAATCTAAAATACAAATCCAATTTAAATTAAAGTTTTAATTTAATGAAATTATAGCGTATCATATACTGTACATATTACCTAAATAAAAATGCATTTCAAAAATTGTATTTTCAAAAACTATTTAATGGTTTTAAATTTTAAATATAGAATCCAAAATCCTCAAAATATACCAAGTCCCTTATAGACTATTATTTCGCAAATTATAAAATAGATGAAGTAGCCTATTTTTTGAACAAATGTTTTCCTACAATATTTCATTTTCTTAGTAGTTTTACTTAACACATCAGAAAACTGTACTTGGAAAATTGAAAAATAACCTTCTTGAAATATCGACTAGATGAAATTTCCTATCAGGGAATGTGTAGTGTATACGTACAAAACTTTTGGAATACTTCGAAAAAATATATACAGACATAAAAAAAACACAACATCGTAAAACCAATGTATCTACATTTCTATTGCTTCGTTCGCAGAATATACAATAAACGAATTCAACGTTTTTACTTCGGCTACGTGGGTCCAATACGGTAAGAATATATAGATACTATACCGTATACATATATTACGCTATACACAAAACTGAAGCAGACAATATGGCGACCGTTGGTGTGACCACATTATGGAAAATATGAAATTACCAAACACTATCATATTTTTTGGTAACATTTACCCATACGGCTGTAAGATGATAACGATTTGGCAGAACAGAATAATTCAATAACATGTGAAATACATAATAATATAATAAATATTCAAAATGATCAAATCAAATACATTGATGGTAATGATAATATTGATGAAATATAATAATATTATTAAGTTTTCTATGTCGTGTTTCTACAGATTAATCGTTTTTCTAGTTACCATATTTGATATCGTATATAGATTAATAATTTTTTTAGCGTTTTTATCATGTTTTTATTATTATTATTATTATTATTCTACAATAATGAATGCGCCGATGTCGTCTGTTGATGCGGTATTTGAAATAATATATACCGCAGCAGCTATTTTGAATATTCGTCGGCATAATTATTACAAAACGAACCCCAGTATTTCTATCTCTCTATCTCTCTCCCCGAGATAAAACAGAGTCGATCAATCGAGTCAAGCGGAGATGGGCATTTTATTATTTAGTTCTGGTTAAAAACTATACGCAAACCCACATGTACATAAATACACAATATAATACATATACATAAATTAATATACACACACATACACATATATACAATATAATATATATATATATATATATATATGAATTCACATATACATACACAGGCGAAAGGCTCAGTCGATTTACATAATTAATTAACACGAGTGCCTGCGGGAACGATAGGCCCGAAGACTGTACATTGAGAGGGTAAAAACGACTGAAAAAGTATAATATAATAAAGTCAATTCTCACGGTAATATAATATGATATAGACGTAATTTTTTTTGTACCGAAGAAATTCTCCTATATATATATAATACTCGTATACTATAACATTCGTTTGACATCGTCAACATACACCCAATAACATTTATCTTTAATGTAGGTATGTCGTTTGGTCCTTGAGACAAAATTGAATACCGATCAGTGTTTTTCTCCTTTTCTACCAAACTGAAAAAATGTACCCTTGCTGTTGTTTTATGTTAAGGAATATATATATATATATACTGTTCCCCCTTCGCAATGATGTCGTATCGATCCAACGGTCTTTATTTTTATAATAATTCATAACTATAGCAAGAAATATAATGCACTCGTATTAGTCTTGAAAATATTTTTTTTTTAATATATTTATATAAAATAGTAATGATACTTTAAACAATTTAAATTAAAATATATTTGCAATCAAAAGAAAAAAATATTTAGTTTTATTTGAATTATTGTCTTTCATTCCTGATTCATAGTACGAATCATTTTTAACGTCATCATATTTTTAAAAGTAAAAATTCTTCAGGTCACTTTAACGCAAAGAAAAATTTCATACTTGCAAATAATTATTTGAATACTTTTCTACTAGATACGTGGTGCAGGAGAAGAGTATATAACACAGAGCTCGCAAGTACTTTAGTTTAGCAAAAATGATAAGTTTCAAAAAAGAGGTCAAAATATTAAATTGTTGGTGTATATTTTATATAAAAGAAACGAACAGAAATGTTATAAGCAACAGCATTTGAGTAGGAAGTCTGAGGATCAAAAGAATGAGTAAGAAACTGAGAAATAAGGATATATGGATACAAACATAAAATTATACTTGAAAGCGTAAAGGATATACAAAAGTAAGAATACATAACATTAGAGAGAACATTACATTTTATTACATTTTAATTGTATGATGTAAAATAAACAATTGAAATCGAATAATTAGATTAAAAAATTATATTTTACATTTACTGAGGTAATAATTTAATAACCTAATCTGGAATATTAAATATTACACAAAAATACACTCGATGCATTAATTCCATTTTTCTATACCATTAGTCATTTTATAAAAAAAATCTATCAAAATTACCACTAAAGAGTTTTCATCTAATTCTTTTATCTACCAAAGTTTTTACATAAAATAAATCGAGATTTTTTTTTTTATAGTATTAAAATTAAATTCAATACCATTATTTTTATATAATAATTAATATTGCTGCCATATTACAGTACATCCATCATCTACGATTTAACACAAATACAACAAAATTAAATAAATTGTTATTTTTTCGATGTACGGTTACATTTTATATTATAATTCAAATGTTAACAAACATTTATTTACTAGAATTTCTATATATGATCATTCAAAAGCACTCTGGCTTTTATATTCTATAGACACGTTTCTACCCACAAAACTCAAACATAGTAAAATAAAATAAACAACGTATTATTTATAAGCTGTGACAAAATTTTACTTAGAACCTGATGTCTTAACTCTTAAGTGAATTCGATTTTCAGGAAATTTGTTCCTGCCTTATATAATATCGTTATTCTAAAATTCTGACTACGTCGTGGAAACTATTGGTTTTACAACGAAGTGTAGTATTTTCTTCAGTAAACAGTTTTTAGAATATCTATGGTACATTTTGTTCTCCAATATTATTTTGTGTATTATACTCGGTCGATCAAAAATGTATTGTGGGCCGTACTTGAACATTAACTTATAAGCAACTTACTTCAGTCAAATTTAAAAAAAAAATCAAAAATTAGACGATGGAATAATGTTTGAATGTCATTTTAAAGAAAATAGTTCCACGTCAATAACTCAACGTATAATCATAAATATATTATATAATATGTACTAAAGGTCCTCATACTTTATAAATGAAAGTAGTTTTTAAAATGGCAAAAATGGTTTTGTGTGCAAAATTAAAGTGTAGAATTGTATTCATATTTTTTTAAATAATAAATTTGCTTGTTATAGATCATTAACGATTGACCAATAAAAAAATTAACATTTTATAATATGTTAAGATTTAAAAATTAAACTAAATATTTTATTTTATTTGTATCATTCAAAAAAATACTATGACAAAGCATTGATTAAATTGTGTCTTATTTTTGTAAAACTATGTTTTACAATTAATTTTAGATTCTGAGCGTAGCGAGGGAGCTAGTGGTTTTACAATGATGTTTATTTTTTATTTATTTTTTTTTCTCTGTTAACAAATTTACTACCAGAAGGAGTGCTCCGATCTTTACACTCATACCCTGTTTCCGGTAGCAAATTGCGTCTAGTTGGTACTTTTGAGAGGTCATTTTTCGATTTTCATAA
>JAIPRL010002414.1:0-60479 GCA_025469235.1 Pemphigus obesinymphae | reverse complement strand
CTAAAAATGTTTGTAAACCATGAAAGGATTGCTTAGCGCTCCAAAATGTTTTACATTAAGTTTTTTTCCATCGTGTACTTGCCGTTCGTGTTGTAGACTACAGTTATTATTAAAAATAACGGTATGTTTATTCGGTATACAAAATAATATAATGAACTCGCCGCTTGTACCTACTTATATTATAATTATATAATGACGATTTACGTATTTGCGCCGATTTGATAATCGATATTTTTTATATTTCCATTTTCGAAAACGTTAATTACAAAAATATTGGACAATTAAAATTTTTAAATTTGCCGACTTGAGATTGAGTTAAAGTTTAGACTGGGGCAAATGTATGAGTTGCCACCCCCCAAATGACACCACTGAACACACTTGTTGCTCGTACGACGACTAAACAGCGACTGGATTTTTAATTTAAAATTTGCCATAGGATAAAATTGATTTTTCTTATTAAATCATATGCATTTCACTTTTTTCTTGTTCAAAATAATATAGGTAGGTACTGTAATATTATTTTATACTAATATACCTGATATATAATATTATAATCCCACGAGTATGTGCTCATATAATAGTAGGTACAAATAATAAATATTTTTCCATAACTATTTTGAATAGACTAATATTAGGTATATAGTTTTGTTAGAGCTAGACTCGTTCAAAGTTATTCATTTATTACAAATTCTTTTGAGTACATGTTTAAATAAATTATTTCATCATCTGTATTTAAATACTTTAATGATATTTTATTAAAAGAAGATAACGAATTTTTCTGATCTTCGACTTCTTTGTGGTAAATGCATATTATACATCTTCGTTTATTACATAAAATACACATTTCAAAAAATCGTATCTTCGAAATACAATACTAAATAACTTTAACACTGAGGCTATTATACTTAGAAGGTAGCATATATGATAGGTTAGGTAGGTACTTGTGAGTTGCACATAATATGTGTAAACGAAAATATTTGCCTACCATTATATCATATGGGTAGCAGTATCGATTTAGTTTTCCTTAATGGGTAATACATTATACAACTTTTTTTGACCATTTTTTTTTTTTATTTGCTTAAATGCTTAAATTATTCAAAAACGATACCTAAAAGACTGTATGTGAGGGAAAATGTTTAAATGGTCCAAACAGTCGATAATTTTTAGTGAAGTCAAGATGTTTATTTGCTGGTAATTTGAGAGCGAGCTTCAAATGCTCACTTTTTAAATTTCGTTAGAGTTCGTTTGGAAGACTAATTGAAGATTAAAGGTAAATAGTTAATTAGTAAATTTAAAAATTAAAAATAAAAATTTTTAATTTTACTAAGTATATACTTGAAACTTTAAATGCGTTTTTCTTAAATCTAGGTTTTTCAAGGCGGTCGACCAACTAGCGCTTTCAATAATGAAGTACGTAGGATATTTTTGATTGATTGAAATTTAACGATTGTATGACCGATTTGTTCATAAAAACGAACTTTTTTCCCCCTCAAATTGACGCCATTTTTGTAAAAATTAATATTTCTGAAAAATCCTACGTATTTTACTAGATTTTCGCATCTTTTTCGTTTTTTGTTCTACATTAAAAATCGCGACCTACAGGTGGTCAAGACTTATATCATGTACGAAAAACATAATTAAAATATATTAGTTAATTTTTCTTAAATAAATTGGAGAAAATAACCATTGATTTCGTGTACACAAGGTAGTATTAAAAAAAAAAAAAATAAATAAAAAAATACAAGGTAGCAATAGTATTACTTGCCGTTTAAAGTTGGAATCTATGTGTGTAACCTGCAGTATCTATTATCTTAGTTAACAGTGTATATTATACTAAGTATTAAATTATTTATGCGGACATTTGAAGTAGATGAAAATAATTGTTTTTATAATTTTTTTTTTTGCTATTATTATTTATTTCTTTTAAACGGTTACACGATCAATATCATTGACAATTTAGATTGCGTCAATGTACTTTAATCTGTTGGTCAAACACAACCATCAATATACTAATTTGGTCTTGGATTCCGAAATGCTCGTGTTGTGTTATTTTCGTGTTTATAACCTAACCTAACGATTCTTCCGTCACGCCGTCTGCGCCTGGTAAACGACGAAAATATTACAGAAATACTGACAATAAACGCTCCTAGACCTTCAATATGTTCCGTCAATCGAAATTTTTTATCAATCTCCCTCAATGATTGGCAATTCGTATCAATATATATCCTCTTCGACGATCAATACTCGCTTCAACAATAGGTTCCGTCAATATTATTGATACGAATATCGACAATATTATTGATCTTGTAGGGGGCACTTTAAATAATACAAAAACGTTTTTTTTTTTACTTCTAGCGCGATACAAAAATAATAATTAATCGTTTATCATCACTAAACTATATGTATGTATTTTTAAACATATAAAAATTTTATTTTAACCGTTAGACGTAGGTGCTCATATTTTTCAGTCAAGAATTTAAGATACATATTATTATCAATTTTATTATATTTTATATTCATATTGGAAAAAAACGTTGGTAAAAATAAGGATTTGACCCCCTTCCCCTGTGTGTGTTTGTGTGTGTACGTCACTGTAATGCGTCATAACATTTCGTTAAAAATATTAAATTTGTATGACATCGGGGCATTGCAGGGACTCGTGCAGAGTTTCGGGTAAGTCATACACTCGTAGACAACATACTCGTATAGTGCATTCATAATTACGAGTAGGTATTACAATATTCTCTACTCGTAACGCCAGTCACTGTGAATACGATTTTAATATATTTTAATAAATTATTATACAACGACGCCGTTCAATAATCATTTGACATCGCCAACCAATAATTTAGATCGTTTGTTTAAAATAATAATAACTTTTTTCTAAACTATAAACATTCAAGGAAATGTTATAATGATTGGTTCCACTTGATATTATATATACCTAATATGTGATTCAGAAATGCTATCGCGACATATTATGTAAAGGTACAGGGTGTCGATACTCGATAGTTTACTCTATTGTAATATCTGCTAGGCATAAATCAATAAATTGTAGATTCTGAACGAAACTTGGAATGTATACCTATTGGTTTTAAATTATTATTGTAAATTATAATGATGGATATATTTTTATATCTGTTCTATAGTTCCCAATTTTTCTCGTAGGAGTGTATCTAAAATTCAAAATTACATTTAGTATTGGTACATCAAAGAAATCATTTTTCGAGTTTTCCAAAACACGTGCAATATGCAAAAAAAAGAAAACGCGTGTTCGTCAAAATCAATTATGGTTATTTTCTCGTATAATACCGATAATAAATATGGTACTTGAAATTGGCACCAAGTATATATATTTTTTAAATTGCGATTCATATTTTCGACACAGTATTCGGTCGATAGAATTATCAAAATTATTTTGATGTATCAATTTTATGGTTTTAAACCAAAAATTTATCAAGTTCTGCGCCATTTAAAATGTTAAAAGATCGATTTCTTTAAAATTGTAATCAGCTATAAATTGGTTAATTTTAGATTTAAGACTACGATTACATCAAAATTAGGTACTTGAAAACATTTTGCCTACCCGAATATTTAAAAATTTAAAAATATGTTGTTTTACTATACGCATGTATGTGAATCAAAAAAGAGCCAAAATTATGAAAAAATAAAAGTAAGTATATTTTTATGTCCTGTATTACAAAAAAAAAAAAAAAAAAATGCAATTCTAATTGTTGTTCAAATATTTAATTTTCTTTAGAAAAAATATTCAATTTTATGACCATCAATCTTCTGTTCGGTTATTATGTTTTGTATTATTATTATTATTATTATTATTATTATTATTATGTTCATAGGCATCCAATTTTCGTAGTTTACAAATTACTTAAAAAATAAAATGTTTCTGTCTTCTGGCGAGTTATATAAATACATTTAATATACCATTATCAACGTATCATGTATTTATCCTTAATTTTTAATAAATAAAAATATATTTCTAAAAATCACGATTTTAGTGAAAGAATTAGTCACCAGTCAATAATTTCAGTGAAATCAACTATTCAAAAAAATATTGACAATCTTCAAATGTTATAAAACTTGAAAAATAAGATTTTTATTTTCAAGACTATATCTTTCAATAGAATATCGAAATTTTCAAATCTTTATTTATATCAGAAAAATAACAATGTGCTGTTTCGTCGTGGTACACTCTGTATAATATATATATATATAAGACGTATATATAGTGGAATGGTCTAATGAAAATTCGTGTTTTATACACGTTGGAGTTTGTGTTTCCTGTCATCAACGCACTTTTGTTATAATTATACAGTGCCCATACAGATTTTTTTAAACACAATTTATTCTCAATACATTATAATAGCATTGTTTTTTTTTTTTTTTTAGTTCATGATATTTAGTCGGCTAATCACTATATATTCAAAATATTAAGTTCACGCTGGGGAAACTAAGTTCATGACTTCATTTTAAAAAGTTTTGAAAAAATAATAAAACATACACACAAGTAAATAATTGCAATAAGAAAACGATTAAAGTAGTTATATAGATATAATATACTATAGTTCTATATAATATTTAAAAAGGGTAACAATTTATTAATACGGTTAAAGCAAAATTAATAATATTATTACAATAAATAAACCTAATAATCGAAATAAATCATTAATAAACAAATAACGAGTTAGCTTACTATAGAACAGGTATATAGTTAAAATTTACTATAACAAAGCAGTAATATTATATAAAATTAATTTTCATATTTTTTTAATTTTTTTTTTATAGAATTTCGAAAAAAATTTAAATAAATATTTAGATGTAAGATAACTCGTTACAATAACAAGATAATATATTTAAATAAAACATCATCGGTATAGGTATATAGTATAGGTACCTATTGCGCGAAACCACAATATTATAATTTATAATGTATGTTAGTTAAATAAAAATACAACATATATATATACGAGTATATATATCGTTACACTATATAAGTCAAGGGTTATCGATAGGTAACCGTGGTTTATATTTAATACTATATCGTTCAGTTTTGGTATCTAAATAATATAACATTATATTTTGGTAATAATTATGTTAATGTCTAAACAAAATTTTTGGTTTGACTTTGGTTAATACAATATTATATTGAAATAAGCATCTAATAATAATTAATAGGTAATAATATCATGTAATAATCAATTACGACGTCTCGATGAATTATTCAAGCTAAAACTAAACAATTTTAACTATTAGAAACTAAATAAAAGGCGTAAAATATAGTTAAAAAATATAGTACGGGTATATAGCTGGTACAACACGTCAATAAACATTTTTTGGTAAGTTATCAATTTAGGTAATAATAATAATAATAATAATAATAATAATAATTATTCACAAATAGTAGGTAAATAAATTGACGTTTCCGCAATATTAACGTGCGTGGCTTTTGCAGTAAGGCCTTCCTCCCTTCGCGTAGAAACTCTGTCCTTCTAAATTCACTTTGCATTTCTAAAGAAAAAAAATTTATAAAAAAAAATCATAATTTTAAAGTCTAGGACTTTGCAGCCGTATCTATTATTATGTTTACAATATTAAATTTTTATATAATTGTAATTTTATTTATATATTTATCTATTATATGGGTTAGATATTGTTAGTTAGCTGTATTCAAATCCCTATAGATACCACAGAACGCGGTCTAGGACATTTCGACGTGGCTGATTCGTTTCGGCGTATACCATTGTGGCGTGAAGTACATTTTGGTGTTATCGCTATATTTTATTATTTTAGTTATTACTTTACATAAAAAAAATTTATTTAATTTCCCTAATAGTTAATGAAAAAATTACCAAAAATTACACAAAAAACGGTAAAAAAAAAAAAAAAAAACGTTTTTCTCCAAATCAATAATTTTACCACTTATTTTCCGAAATAATACATAGATGAGAATAATATGGCATCAAATTCTGTTTAATAAATAATAATAATAATAATAATATTAATGGCGTCTAAAATTTCAAATTATATCAAATACCTACTTTTCAATATCTATTTTATGAACAAATATAATATACCTAGGTATTTTACGAAAAAAAGGATTTAATATAAATTAAAAAAAGTTGTAATTAAATATTTTAATGAATTTTAATATGATTATATGATATAGGTATCATATAAATGTATTGATAATATACAATAAATGCTCTGTGTTTCTACGCCAAAATGACCACGCCGAAACGTCCGGTTCCGCATAGAGTGGCCTCGAAAAATGGCACTCCGATTGGTTAAATTATCATCATTTTCTCACTTATCGTTAATATTATAAACTGTTGATTTGTGACGTTTGTGTTTTTGAAATCTATTTTCTTACTAAGCGATTATTACAATAATAATATTAATCAAAGTATAAATGTGGATTTTATTGTTAAATAAGTCATAAGGAAAAAACACGTTTATTATTTTACTGTAATACCTATAGTAATAAAAATTCTTATAGAGCGATCTAATTTGTTGCCGATTTTTTTATACAAATCAAAGAATATTGTAACTTTATTTTTATAATTTATATTATAACTAATATCTTATACCTAATATAATCTTATACCTATATTACAATGTCGTTTTAATTTTTTCGATTTCACAATGAAAGTTGTCTATAAAGACAGTTACTTGATCAATTATTAATATTGTATCCACATTTTATCAAATATATCTATATTTAAATATGAAAATACTATAAAATTTGATATACCTATTATTGCATAATTATTTTTCCTTATATTATTGTTAAAAAAATAGATTTTAGATTTCAAAAACCCATATCGAGGTTCTAATACTATACCTATTAGCAGAAAATAACATTCAGTGAAATTCAAAATAAAAATTACTGTTTCAATATTTTATAAATACTCGTAATAAAGTAATGATATTACTTAATCGGATCATTTTCCGCGGCCGCTCTGTGGCATCTAGAATATTAATTATTTTGTTTTCAAATATTGATGCCCGTTAGGTTAGGTTAGTATAATATGTTATATTATTATATACCCAATAGGTTAGTGTAAAGGCGATATTCCACGCTTTCCGTGTATCTGCCGTTCATACAATATAGCTCTCTGATTGGTTGAACCACTCGGTAACTTGTGGTATAGCATTATGGTTAACCGTGTCTACCGATATATAAACTTGGATACCACAAAGTTGAACAATTCTCAATTTTTGTCCCGTGTGGTTATCGGGTTATGTTATCAGTTATCAAAAAGTCCAATTATTATGATAAGAATTTTTGTTATCTATATCAGAATCCTATTATATAATATAATGAGCACAATGCACGTGAAATTTAATTTTATATAAAAACAAACATTTGACATTTTTGGAAACAGAGAATATCAATTATACAGGTTGTCCAATTTATAAAAATGTTAGGTTGGTGTTTAACTGAAATGGTTAATAAACTACGGTTGCTATGGTATCTTGTAATGATAATATGATACATATGATATGATATGCACGAACTGTACACGGTACACGGTGAGCGTGGAATACCGGCTTTAGAAAGGGAGACAGACAAGATAATCAACACTAACCATGGAAAAATAATTAGTTATTTTTGTGTGATAGTAAGTATCTATATAAAATAAAAACTCGCGGAGAAATTACATCTGTTTAATTCTTCCTCCACGGGTGAAGGGTAAATTACTGTGGTCTGTTTTTCTTGTTACTCAATGATGAAACTGTGGATTTATTGCTACGGACAGTTCATAGTAATAGTAGGTATGTATATTATTAGTGTATACGGTGTGCAAAGCCCTTTTTTAAACGTAATCATTTTCACATATGAGAATAGTAAACTACTAGTAACCAATAACAATGGAAGAAAAAAACCACTAAATATGAATTAACATACCGAGCAATTGAAGCACGGGCTATGGTAGTTGTTGTTCAAAGCTTCGACCCATCGGTCACCGGCCTCGATTGGAAAACCACAAGCTATGCACTTAGTCGTGAACAATTCATTCCAATCTGCGTAAAAAATGGTTTGCTATTATTAATTGTTAAATATTATATATCATAATCATAATCATCACGTTTATCCTTTGATTATTCGAATATTTGATAACAGTAATATATTGATTATTACTCACCGTTTTCACAATATGGAAGACAGTCTTCCAAAAAGAACGGACTGTTGCCGAAAAGCTTGCCGCAATATGTGCAATTGAAACATTCGGGATGGAATTGTTTACCGATGGCATTCAAGCAATCCTATGGAGTTACAATGATTATAATTAATAATATAAATACTGTAAAATTATTTGTAAACGTGGAACAAAGGGGCATCCTCGGGAAAATTGATAAGGGGACAGTTGTCTCCCCTATGTTTTTTTTACATTCGGAGCGAAACAAGGAGTACCTATATTGATGCTTTTATATATATATATATTATATATATCAATATAATTCGTATTTATTTTTTCGGGTTAAAGAAGTAGAGTAGACAAGATGTTAAGATAAAAAACTTTCTAATAGAAAATTTCATCAAGGATGACAACTGATAAAACTTATTACAATCCTAGGATCATCCGGTTAAAATTATGTTTTGTATTTCTTTATTTCCTGTTTGATATTATGTATATAAGAATATTTTGATAAATTTGTTTACCCTCCCCCTCTCCTCAATATAAGTGGTCTAAGTATGTCTCCGACACAAAATAATAATTTCGATCAAGTTACCCCTTTGATTTTCTTGGAGCATTTAGAGCACACCGGTGCGAGGTACTGTTCAAAACAGTATTCGCAGTACAGGCCGTTGTCTTCCTCCACGAAACCGATGTCCTGCAATGGACGTCTGCACTTTTCATTTGTACACACGAAATGTTCCGGACACCAAATCTTTCCAAGAGCAGTAATGAATGGTCCCCTGTATATGATTAATAACATTTTAATAATAATTAAAAACATATACAAATCGATTAATTCATATATCTGAACAAAGCAAAAGCAAAAAGCGAAACCAACCTTGTGATAGGAATTTGGCAATAGTTGCACTCAGCGTTTTTAATTTTGTTTGGTGCATTGCTGTTGGCGTCTTTTACAATCGTGAGCTTTTCGAATCCTGGAGATTATTAATAATGTGAGAAGCAAACAAATAAACAAACAAGTTTCAGTGAGTTATTCAAATCAAAACATTGTGAGATAAAACAAAATCAGTGCCGTGTTTAATATACTTACGTATGTCGTATACCTCCTAAACTACTGTTTGTCTTACCAGAAGCATACACGGGTTTAAAGCTGTACTGACTATTACACACATTGGAAACACCCAAAATCATATTATTTTTTTATTTACCTTATGTACAAATTGCACTGTCCACACAGCGGCACTCTAGCACCCGGGGTTAAATTTTGTGGATTCAACACTCCACGACCCCTTCTGGGCACAGTAAGACCTGCTGAAGCACCACCAGTTCTTCCCGTCGGCTGACCACCTATATCGGGTATGGGTATAGGTGTTGGAACACATTTAGGTTGTAGTTTTTTGGTGAGACATGTTAATTTTTTAGATAACAATGAAGCAGGTAATGACGTTTTGGGCATAGGAGCGACCGGTTCTACGAGTGTATCAGTACTATTTAGGGATGATTGTGGTGTTAATGGAGTCGATTTTGTTAAGGGTTGAGGTACAGAAGTAGATTTTGGAGCCGTAAAGACAGGAGGGTTATTAGATGAAATAGGTTCAGGATTTTCAACGTTTTTACATTTGGACGGACCACCTTCTAAAGACGATGGCTCATAACCTAAAGCAGGAGCGACTTTAGCGTGTACATTAGATTCTTGTTTTAAAAACGAAGCATTTTTTATTGATGATTTTGGTGTAAAAGTAGATACTTTATTCTGAATTCCCGGGCCTATTAATTTTCCAGAGGATTTGTCACTAGGAGTCGATTGATGTGGATTCTCCGGTATACTTTGTTGATATCGCGGTATATCTGATGGCTCGTGAAGACCTGATGCAGTGAAAGGATGTCTAGGAACAGGTTTGGGAGGTTCTAAAACTTCAATTTCTTCATTTATTGGTTCTTTAGATTCTTCGATTTTGGGTTCATCGAAAACTAATTCATCGACGTATTCAAAATTGGATTCGCTACGGTCGAAATCTCCCGCTGCTGTCGACCATTTAAGTTCATCCGAAACGGGGGGAAACGATTTTAATCCCAAGCAAGCTATTTGTTCTTCCTCCGAATCAACGGCCGATGCAGGTGAATATATTAACGTTCGTGTCATTAGTAAAGGCGCCGCTGGCGTTTTTTTATTATATCCATGCATATATCTAACAGGGTTATTGCCTATTTGTCTTTTTGATATATTTGATTCGGGTAATTTATAACTACGATCGGGAGCTATTGATAATGCATCTGCCATTGTCATTGGTTTTTCTTCCTCGACGGGATCTACCGGTTTCGGAAGAAATTCAGAAGCGTCAACAAAAGTAGGAAGTGGAGAATAACTTCTTTCGGGAGCTGTTTTTAATGCAATCACCATTGGTGATTCTGCTCTATCCTCTTTGCCTACAGAAATCAGTAATTTTGGTTCTACTAAAGGTTCAGAAATAGTTATGTGAGTAATTGGTTGTTTTTGATTGATAAAAGATGTTTCAGTCCTTGAATCTTCGTGTTCCTCGGACTTTTCAACATAATTTTGTTCAACAATTTCTAAGCATTCAACTGTAGATTGGGAAATTGAACTTTCTACTTTATATACGTTTGAGGAAATTTTACACTGTGATTCGGTTTCGATATCTATTTCGTGCCTAGGTTGTGGTGTAGACGTCTTTGACCTACTGTAAATTCTATATTCCGGTGGAATTTCTGGAGGAAAAATTACCAAATGAGTAGGTGAAATGGCTCTGACATTATTGTTTGGTGGTAATAAGGATCGAATTTCATGAGGTACTTCAGAAGTAGCATTCTCTAGATTAGAGTAACTTTGGGTTGGTGATTGAGCCCGTTCTTCTTTGAATGACTCGATTAACATTTGTGTGGAAATTGAAGCATTCAATGTTTGTTTGCATTGATTTAATGCATGACAAACTTCCTGAGTACACGATGTGAGACATTTATTTGAGTCAGCCGTTAATGAATTTGACGTCACAGGGCAAAATGCAGAACCGGTCGAAAGTTTGGGTTTTAAGAAAGGTAATCTTGGTTGGGAGTTAATAGAATTTTTAGATTCATCTACGGTTAGTATTTTAAGGTGAACACCAAATAAAACATTTAAATTAATTTGCATACTAATATAAATAATGAATATTTTATTCTAATCTTAACTGGAAAAAATATAAGGTAAAAATAATAATCATCAAATAAATAGCAATATTATAGTAAATTAAAATTTTATATTTTTTTTATGATTTATTGAAATGTTTAATTTTAAATAATAATAATAATTTTAAAATGTAATACTTTAAAAACGTATTCGTTTCTGCAGATAATATCATTGTTTTATAGTACTTGAATATTTAAATACGATGAAAAAAAAGGGATATGCGTAATATTTTTTTCCTTAGAAGACTGTAACCTTTATAAACATTTTTACGAAGATGGATAAGTGCTATTAGAAAAAAATGGAACAGCTTTAGTTAATTTTATAGAATTTGGGTTGTTATTTTTATATGTATAAGAGTTATCTATTATTGAGGTAGATTTTTCTAAGCTTGGAATAACTCTGCAATGGCCATTCAATGGAGGCTGTTTTAACAATGTATCACTAATTGAAGTATTTGGTGTGAAAGTAGATACTTTATTTTTAATTCCTGAACCTATAGGCCTATTAAAAGTTGATTTTTCATTAAAAATTGGCGACTGTTGTAGTTTTGATAAAGTAAGTTGATTTTGCGAATGTTTAAATGATGTTTCAATTGTTGATTTATCTGAAGTATTAAGTACGTTTTCAAGATGATGTTTTTTGGATTCTTTGTAATTAGGCGTATGAGTAATTAATGTTTCATTATAATTAGATTTGCTTTCTACTGGTTTATAGGGGCCAGAAATGAATGGTGGTTCACTTTTTGAATTTATAGTCGGTATTACTTGAGATAGCGCTTTATTGTTTTGTGATAATGTGGCAGATATTTTATTATTATATCCATGCACGTATCTAACAGGATTATTTCCTACAGGTCTTGATAAAGTTTTTGTCTCATTAAAATTAACATTTTGAGTTGATGCAGATGATGGATCAATTACCGAAATGTTTTTTTTAACTTCTTTGTTGGGATTTTCTATTGTTGTCGATGCAAATTCATCCGCGTATATAAAAGTGGGGAGAGGCGAATAACTTCTTTCGGGAGCTGTCTTCAACGCAGCTACTAATGGCGATTCTGGTCTACTTTCATTTTCTATAGGTAACGATACCCAAGATTTTGGTTTAATGATTGATTCAGTAACAGCAATTGGAGTAAATGGCCGATCAGGAGCGATTTCCATTGCTGAGCTAATTGGACCCTTTCTACCGTGAAATTTGGGTAAGTACTTTAATTCGGTGAGTTCAGAATATTTATCTATACATCGCGAAACAGTATTATCTGCTTTAGAATTCGTTTTAAATGCGGGTTGGATCATAACAATAGTTTTTTTTTTGGGCTCTGGTGTCGGCGATTTCAAATAAGTGCGATATTGATGTGGAATTTCAGGCGGGAAAGTTACTAAATGATTAGGCGAGATTTTTCTATAATTATTATTTTGTGGCAATAATGATCGAATTTCATGGGGCATCTCTGCAGAAGTGAAATCCTGACCTCTATCGTCCGGAACTGGTGATTGGGGTCTCCCTTTTTTTGTCGATTCTATTAACAACTGATCTGCCATTGAGTCGTTCAACGAGTGTTTGAACTCAGTTATTGTACGATACACTTCTTGAGAACATATGGATCCCCGTTTTCCAGAATCATAAGATAGTGATTTGGATACTACAGGACAAAAAGCAGAACCGGCCGATGGCTTTGGTTTTAGGAATGGTAATCTTGGTTTAGGGTTAGTATTGTATTTAGGTTCATCTGGAGTTGGCGAATTAAGGCAGAAAACCAATGAAAGCAAGTATTGATTACTTTGTTTTCTGTTATATTATAATAAATCTTACACATTTATAAGCACCTTTTTGATAATTATCAATGCCAAATATTGATTAAAAGGACTATATATTGGCCATATTACTATATAATTACTACTAAAATATTAATACGATTTATGTTCTGACTTAAAATTTTATTAAATTATTTAATTCAAACAAAAACGGTCACTTGAAAAAAAGCTTTTAATAAATTATGTCAAAACAAAATACAGAAGCTTAGGATATTTGTACAAATAATAATATTATTAAGAAAACGCGACTGAGAAAGGACGCGGTTTGGAGTTGAATGTTTTTATGTCTGAAAAGTGAAAATATAATATACGTCTTAAGTGTATGTCTTAAGTTTCAATGCATACAATAAAATTATTAGTAATATTTTTTTTTAGTGTTAAAATCTTTATTTTTGTTTTATATATTATTAACCGTTTTTGTTTATTTTGACAAATTGAATATATTATAGATATTATATTATTTTTTGGTTTCAGTTATTTCAGTCAGAAAATAACAAATTAGATTAATTAATAATTACAAATGACGAATTCCACAACTAACCCAACCAAATTTAATTAAAATATTGGTGCTTATTTAAAAATATCGTTTATGTATCTCATATAATATGATTTATGTATTTTTACAAAATATCACATATTATATTAACAATCAATTATGGAATATTTTTTTATATACGTGTTATTTTTGCGCACATCATTAAGTATAATTATTAAAAAGGGATACGTGGCATCTGACTCGATGGACTGGTTTATGCAATCTTTTTAGAGTGTTTTCTTCTGTGTAAATTGTTTCAAGAAAAAATTACTTATTTTCGTTCGTTTTAATACAAACAATTTCATTAAAATGTCTTCAGTATATAAGTTCGATATAGTGCACATTGAAGCCGCATTCGATAGACATATTAGGTACTTTTGAAGGCTTTTCAACCAATTAATTAATGGTTATTTGAAACGTATCGTATAGTTTATTAAATTTTGCGAACTTGTTCTATTAAAATTTCGTCTTCAGTTATCAAAAAAACAAAAATTAAAATTAAAGACATTTTATTATAATATATACATACTAAAACGAAATAAAATTAATACATTTTAGAAATTAATGATATGGTAATGTTACGTCATAAAATACAGATGCACAGAAGAAGACATTTCTATGAAAATATTATAAGCCACAGTAGTAAGCCCATCGCGTCAAATGTGTTGGAAAAAATGTACCTTAATCGTATTTTACCTGTATAAACGGATTTTGTTTTCAATTGAGAGTTGAATCCTACAGAAAAATAATTTTGTAATAATTGTCTTTGTAGTAATATATTTTTAATTTTTATAGAAATTAAAGTTTTCTTTTATGTATTTTGATAAACGATAAAAACGAACTATTATCGAATACGAACTTTTGAATGAAATAAATAATGTTTGTTTTATTATAATAAATTTAAGTTATTTTTTATGTACTATTATGACCTCAATCTTTAAAAATATATTGTTTTATAATATTTCTAAATATAAATACTTAAAAGATAATTCGGACCGTCACTAAGCTATACATCATCTAAGTTAGACATAAGGGATTGTAAACATTTAGGTCGGATGACAATATTCTCATCTATAGTTATTACTTCATTAATTTAAGAAAAATTATAACGATTCTGAGATTTTGTCTAAAATCAGCTACAGATATACGTATAGTTCAGTAACGGTACTAAATATTATCCATATGTTCCGAAATTCACCTCAGATTGTATCAAGGACGAAAACATTGATCCCATCATTAAATATATATGGGAACTTTATTTTGGGATAATTGTCTATAAATTAAATTATAAAAATACAAAATAACTCTAATCATCTGATTATTTATCTCAGTATTGACATATAAGAGGCCATGGGAGTTTTTAGATAAGGGACAATTACCACTTGTCTACTCACCTCAGATGAATTACGAAATATGCGGATTATGATTTTAAATTCAAACACCGATTACAATTTATAATAAATTTAAGATAATAACATACCAGTATGAACTTGATTGAATCCACTAGTGAACGCCGGGGGAGTCGGAGCTGGTGTTTGCTTTGGTGCTTCATAGGGCTTAGCGTTTGAAAAAACGTTTGACGGAGTCTGAAAAATTTTACATTTAAAATTATTTGGTTCGTTGTCGGTTGTAAAAAAGAATGTAACTAGATTAATACACTGCTGAAAACTGTTAGTTTTAATTCTATCTACGAAGCATTAATAACATATATAAATACTGTGTGTTTGTGTGTGTGTGTGTGTATGTCTAATAAAAATAAATGTGAAAGTCTTGTAAATGGTTACAACAACACATACGAATTATTGATACCTTTTAGTCAATATACTATAGAATTTTCTAGAGTCGGGTAACGAAATTTTAATGTACAGTGGTGCAATCAAAGAAGGATATTAATTCTTCTCAAAAATTTGTAAAATACCAATTTTTTCACTTTTCAAAAAATTCAACCTTATATTTTTAATATTATTATTGTATGAATTGCTCCACTGTAATCAATCCAATTATAGTATGTCTATTATAATAATATAATCATATTATACGTTATACAAGCCACAAACGAAAAAAATTTTGAACTACACAAATAATAATTACTTAATAAAACAATTATCTATAACATAATATTTATTTAAAAAAAAAATTATAAAAACCTCATTGGTATTTGTTTATAAATACAAACATTAATTATTATAATAGTTTTCACTCGGTTTAATATATACCAACAATTGTTAGATTTAAAATTTACCACTTATATGTAGGTAGTATTAATCTATATACCTGAAATTTGGGGGCGTTTACGTGACTAGGAGCTTTTGGAGCCTGTATAGTAAAAATACGTTTTAAAATATAAATATGTTTAGTAAAATAAATTATCACTATAATATATTATTAAGGAAGAACCACAAATATTTTTTATTTGAATGGATTTTAGAAAATGTATTTGTTAAATTAAAATATACAAATAATATAACTGTTTTTGTATAGTCTATTAAAATTTCAAACCCCTGAATCCAAATGATTGTATATTATTTTATTTAATATTTTATTTTTTAATAACAATAGTATATTAATAATCAGGGTTGAGCAAAATACTAAAAAAAGTATCTTGATACATAATACATTCATTTTGAGTACCTATCTTCATAATATAATATAATATATGATACATTTAATTTGTATAAAAGATACAAGATACAAGTATCAAAGATACATAAAAGATACAAGATACTCTCAAAACTATAAGTATTATTTTATAATAAAATTTTGCTAATTCACACAACGGTCATATTATTTTATAATTTTATATAGATTCCAAAAAAATTAATTTTTAGAGGAAAATTTAATGAATAAATTATGTTTATTCATTATTAATATTAAATCTATTTATTTTATTGAGGTATATTAGTACATTTAATCAAATTCATACATAATAATATATAGTCAATAATGTTTACCTATAATAATACAATATAAATATATTGATTTTTTTTTTATTGTAGAAAAAATCTAATTTAATGAATAAAATTAAAATTAAAAAATTGACTGGAAAATAAATGCAATCGTATAAATCACGTACCTATATATAATTATACCTCCTATATACTTTATTAAATCAATTTATTGTAGATATAGGAATACAATTTTTGGAGCTTTAAAATGTATCTATTTCCATTTATTGAAAAAAATTTATATAAAATTTGTCAATTTTGAATAAATATCATTGCCAAAATAACATATTTCTTCATACTTGTACTTAAATATAATACTGCAGTGATAGAGTTAAATTTAATGTAAATTTTTTGGTTTTTATAATTTAAAACAAATAGCTGAATTATTACAGTGCAGTTCTCTATTATAATATTTTTTCATAGGTACCTACAAAACTACAAAGGTTGATTAGCACATGTTCGTGGACTTTAAAATAAAAATAATTTTAAATAATTTTATTATTTCCAATCATTTTTCTTTCCAAAGGAATGAACTTCGAAATAATTTTTTATGTAAATCGATCGATTAAATACCTAGAAAGATTTCGATTGGAAACCAGTGACAGAGCAATTACACAGAACATTATGATTTAATTGTTATTGTCTGGACTGTGATTGGATGTTTATTTTTAGAGTGGTACAAATTTAAATTCACGTTTTTTTTTTGTATTTCAATTCCAATGCACGAGTAAATTGATTCCTCGAGAAAGTAAAAGTTTTTACCTATTACAGTTATTGTACAAAAAATATGTACCTATATTATATTAAATATTTCTCAAAATAATTATTAATAACAATACCTATACAAATAAAATATACTACATTATATAATCATATAAATAAAAATAAAAACATTTAACGTATAGGTGTATTATATCAAAATATTTTATAGGAGAATTAAATAAATCTAAATAAATATTATTCGAAACATTATCTATTAGGTAAATACAAATAATTCATATTTGAAATATTATAAAATAATAATAATAGATAATGTTTTATAGTATTTCAGTTACATGTACTCAAGTTTATTTAATATATGATTATACAATTATATAATAAATCGAAACGTATTAAAACGAATCGGGAAAAAAATATTGTAATATATTTTATGTTTCTTGATGTAACTATAACGTTACCTATGTATAAGATTCAAACATGAAAATCTAGAATAGATAAATCGTGAGTTGGCGTCAATATATAAATAACCAACAACCAAATAATAGATCAAAATTATCGTTTTATTTTTATAATTTGAGTTAGGAAAAAAAATTGAAAAATGTAATTGTCGACTAATAGTTGGTAACTAAATTTTTTAAATTATATAATCAGTGACTATATAATTTGATTTTTGATCATTTGATGTATCTATTGTTTCTTTTTGGATAAAAAGATACGATATAATACTGGAAATAAATACTAGATACAAAAAAAAAGTTCGGAAAATGTATCATTATACTTTAAGATACAAAATACAATTGTATCTTTAATGTGTATCAAAGATAAATGTATTCTGCACTACTGCCCAACCCATGTTTATAATTGATATAATTTAAAATATATCAATGATATATCCACGACTCACGAGTTCAATTGGGATTCAAAAACTAAGTATAATCACATTATTATTGAGACAGGATAAAGACAATTTTTAAAAATTAACCGTTATTAGTATATTTTTTAATATATTATACATATATTTCAATATTATTTACACTATTTAATTAAAATAGGTACTCGTTTTTTGTAAACTTACGTGGAATGGTATTGGTGATAAGGTGCTAGGTTGTGGTGACTGTACCGAATGAACGTCCTTAGATTTTGTCGGGATTATATTAAATGAGCCCAAAGGTGGATGCGATCCCCTGTTAAAAATCAAAAAATGAGTTGACGATTTTTTAAAACTGTATAGTTTTAATGCGTTTTTACTGACATTATATTCGTAAATTTGTTAATAACTTATATATTTAGGGGTAAACGTTTTATATTCGCATGAGTTGAGGTAATTAATTGAAAAGTGTGTTTATGATTATTTATTTGTAGAATTGAATTTGTATTGAAAATCACATCGAAAAAGCATTTTCAAATATAATACAAAGTATAATTTTTTATAAAATAAATCACATAAAACAATTTCATAACGGCCGTTATCAATAAATAGTATATCTTTTTTAACGGTACGCGCCTGCAGTTTTATCCGCTAGTTTTTTGTTGTATTTATAAGAAAAATACGTCCGTATACATAATTTATTACTGATAGTGAATTTGTCCATAGCTCTACCCCACAAATGTATTAAACTCATTATTTTATTGTTTAAATTCCTTATTCGAACATGTTTTTTTAATTTTAAAAGTATAAGATAAAAAAAACTAAATAAACTTATATTATTTGTATGGACAAAATAGAACTGTTAACTAAAAAAAAAAAAAAAAAAAACTAGAGATTAGTCGATCTATTCGAAAATCGAATTATGAATGAAAAATAATTGAACCGTAGTCCGTACTATTTAAAATGTATATTAGTTCGCGATTAAATTTTAATAACAATGAAAAAAACTGTCCAGGTGTAAGAGGTCCATCGTTTCTTCAGTTATCGGATAAGATCGTATCAAATATTATGTATTATTTTAGAATTGAAAACAAATTATAAACCATTGCATTCGAAAAACGAATATATAATAATATAGGTAATTGAATATTATTAAATTTCTATTAAATTGGACCCATGAGAAAATTATATATTTTAATGTGATTTTTGGAATCATTTGGGCGTGTATCCCTCCTTAATACTTACGGTGGTACTGTAACTGGTTCCAAAGACGGTGCCGGGGGATTTTGCCTGGCCACCATTTTGGCATGAATATCGCAATACAACTTGTTGTTGATACTGTAATAGCCCACGTTTTTCAAGGACGATCCACAGGTGGCGCATTTAAAACATTCGACATGCAAACTTTTGTCCTTAATGCGGACGAATACACCGCTGTACATATCAAAGTTATACATTTAATAACATTTAAAGAAATATTTATTCATATAAGTATAACAAACACAAAATGTTATTAATGTATGCCACGCGTGTTAATTTGCAGCTAAAAAGATGGGGGGATCGGGTTTTGGATATATGCATTTAAAAAGATGCAGCCAAGGGAATTCCACTAAAAATCTTACATGATGTCTTTTCTGCACTCAATGCACTCGAGAGGCTGAGCGTTCTCCGCATATTTGTCCATTTCTTTTAAAGGAGAACCCAAATACGGATCTCGTTGTTCTGGCATGTTCATAGCTGCCGCTATAGGTGTCAATGGGCGTGGTGACGTGGCACGCCCCCCTATTGCGTGGCTCGCAGTAGAGAAATACGCGAATTTCGATTGAAGAAGTTCTATTTTTTCAAAATAAAATTAATTTCTTAGCCTTTACTTTGACTATAGTTGAAATTGACAAAATTCTCTACGGAATTTTTCAATAAAATAAAATTATAAACAAATCGTAATAATGTTTCTAAATGTTGAAAATATTCTGCACCCATCCATCTTATATTAATTATCAAACTATCAAAGCGTGTCACCAATAAGCACCAAGCACAATAATATATACACAATATTTCTATACATAACTTACACTATGAGTCTCTCACAATCAGCGCAAATATTTTGATTGGGAGCGCTTTGTGGTGCTTTTGGTTCAGGTGCGGACACATGACGCGTAGCAGGTTTGATTAAATTCGGACTGACAACAACGTTTTGGCTAAATTCTGCGTATATATATATAGAACATAATATTGTCAGAGAAAATAATATTCCAGAAAATTACTCTTTACGTGTCTCTAATTGGCGTTAGTATACCTACTTATACATATAATGTAATTTAGAGAATTGAAAAAAATATATATATATATCTACCTGTTTCTAGGTCCCTCGGTTCCTTATCGGCTTCTTGTACCATTTTCAACACTTCGCTGTTGTTGGCTTCGTAATTCTTTTCGTTTTTCTTGAAATTCACTCTAAAATGTATTAAAATTTACAAATTGTTCAATTTTAGCTCATAAGACATCCACCAACCCCAATACTCCTCCAGCTAACACTTCCGCTTGAGCCGTAAGCGTCTCGGCGATATTCTCCTCGCTATAAATTCCTACCGGTGTATTGTACTGTTTATTGACAATAGCCTTGACCGTTCCATTATCGTTATTGTACCCATTTGCATTGACCTATATTATAATACGAATATATAAATGTTTAGTAAAAATATGTCCATACGATTATAGTTCAGTTTTATAGTGACTTTAGGCGACGAAGATCCGCTGAACGGTCGCGTAACAGAGTTATGCGAAGAACCAAATGCAGGCGAATGTGGTCCGACTTTGGCTAGAGACGTTTTTGTCACCAACTGTGGAGAATGGGACAAATGGCTGGGCACTGGACTCGGTCCGATAGGCGTTACTGCAGGTTTCCATGTGCTTGTTCCACCACTAAAATTGAAAACAATTCATATTTTTTTTAACACTAGGTGTTCGTTAACTAAATATATAGAAAAATAAAAGTAAAACAATTTAATTTATATACGTTTCAAGATATTTTTTTAGATTCTAAGCAAAGCGAGGGTGCTAGTGGGTTTTACAATGATGTTTATTTTTTATTTTCTATGTTCAACTTGTTGATTGCTAAATGAATAAAAAAAAAAAAAAAAAACTTGTTGACTAGTAGACTTGATCTAAATCGGTACATGTAATCTTCATTTTTCTAGAAAGTTACTTTAGGGAGGTAATTTTTAGACTTTTGAATAATTTCGATAAACGTGTAAGGGAAAACTACCGAAAAATCACGTAAAACCGGTTAAAACACGATCCCATCCAAATCAATAGTTGTTATTTCACGAATATCCCATATTAGTTTTACACTTATTGCTTTCAAATTCAATACATCCACCAAAATTATTCTGTCTGATGAACGATGTGCTTCCAACCCTAAATATCTATATATAATCTATAGGTATTAATAATAATATATAATAGCATCACCAAAGTAGGTATACCTATGTCTTGTAATATTATTTCAGGCTATAACAATACGAATACTGTATCTATTATTATTCATTAACCACGTAGGATTAAATGGATAATTATCTAAAAAATTGTGGCGATTTTATAATTATTTATATAGTCGCTCAATAATATAGATGGTTATTATATATTATTGCGTTAATATTCAATCAATGTTGTAACTTGTAAAATAGTATGACATTTGACTATAGACAAGGGATGGCAGTGGCGATGTGAAGGCGGTTATATTATGAATCACGTGATTAAAAAAAAAATTAAATATGATTAGATAATTACTGAAGTGGGTGTCTGGTATTTACGATTGGTAAAATTAAAATAAATTACAAACCTTGGGTAGGTAAATGTATAATATAGTGATTCAAATAAAAATTATAAACTTACCATTACCACTGGGGGATGGCACCCCTTTTACCCCTCCCCCCTATTTCAACAACTAAGTTCATGACTGATTTTATATACTCGTAGGTACCTATGTTTTGAACTATTCATTTCGATCTCTACAGTAATGAAATTGAATGTTTTAAATTTTAAGTAATTAAAATAATATTTATTTAAAAAATATGTTTATATAAAAGTACAGATCCTAATTCATATAATCATAATATATGAACTGGAAAAAATATACTCGTGTATATTATTATATATACACGTACGGTACTGTGTCTTTCTTTTCGGTAAATTAGCCAAACTTGGCTGTGATCCGAAAAAATATAAGTATAAACGTATTATTTGTAGTTGTGTCAAAAGGATATTTGACAAGACACATTTATATGTTACTTCCTTTTAGAAATAGATTTCACCAACTACACATATCCCCGAACTTCAACTATATACGTATATTTGGACTCAAACCAACCAGACATCGTAATTGATAATCCGAGTGAATCAAATCATAATATTTAAATGCTAAATTAATACAATTAATACCAAAATACATATTTTTTTTTAAATAATTTTAAAAATTTACATTACTATACATATACATCTAGATAAAATATGAATATAAAATTAAATTATGTATAACTTTAAACATTAATTCATCATATTTATTTATCACAGTTTAAACTTTAAACTCTTTTTTAAAACGTAGGTATACTGAAATATTGTGTAACTTTTTTAAATACTCATGTTTTATATCTACGCATATTTTATAAAGTCTATACTTCATATTACAATAAAAAATTTATTCACCATCTTTGATTGTAAGGTAATTTTTAAAAGTTTTAAATATAGTGACATAATAAATAATAATGGTTACAACTAATGACACGACTCAACAATAGAATTTAGTACTCAAAGCTGAGGAGTATAACGAGTAGTAAAACGAGGTCTAGGCGTGGCCATTTAGTCGAGACGGAAATTTAAATTTTATTCACCTATAGTTATAGTTACCTACCTACCTAATTCTCTATACAAACGTAGATGAGGTTGACGGCTTTAATTTGATAAATTTTGGATTTAGGGCCATGATTGATACACCCAAATGTAAACTACCCACTAACTTAAAACTACCCGAATCTTGTGTCAATAACAGGGGCTACAAATTTTTATCTGAAAGTATTCATAAATACTTTTTCTAAACATTCGCATTCATATTTAAATAATTTATTTATAAAGTAAGTAGGTATTTGAAATTTAAATTTAAATATGTGTTTTTGAACACTTTTTGAAATGATTGTCTGCATTTGTGTTTGAATACTTTTAAAATGTATATTTTACAAAACTGCTTTATTTAACTTAACTGGCGGTTACTCTTTTTTTCAACCAAAATTAGGTATCGGTAACTTTTAACTCAATACGTATAGAGTATATTATTATGTATTTTTAAAATAGGTATCCTTTGAATTACCGTTGTACGGTGAGCTCAAAAGCATTTCCTGCTCCCAGGATAACGTCCTGAGCATCCTTGTGTTTCACGTCGTATACGTCTTGGCCGTTGACCCTGACCAAGGCGTCGCCTACTTGAAGACCAGCTTTCTCGGCTAAACTGCCGAAATTCACCTAAAACAAAACACAATTGGATATTATTATAGTATTGGACGATATTATATATGCGTGTGTAAACCAGTTATCGCTAGTGTATGATTTGTGCTTCGTCATTTATATTATATTTCAGCACGGCACTGGTACATACATAATATTATACATACCTATATATATATATGGTATACCGGAGATTTGCTTGCTTAAGAATACTATTGTTTTTGAACCGCCGATTCTATACGACCATACTTTAATATCGTTAAATAACAAGTGTTTGACGCAGAAATAATATCATTATGATTTCTGACTCGTTTAATACGTGAGTCATATTATATGATATGCATTAAAAATATATTTAAAAAAAATCACGGATACGATATAGCTACATTGTTGCGGCCTGCAGGGCACTCGTATCGCTTCGTTTAACTATAGACATATTAGGCCAAGATTATCTTAATATTTTTAATTTGAACTCGACGATTAATTTATCCAAATTCCTATTTCTTCGAGTGTATTTCAATGTTAAAACTTTACAGATATTTTTCTAGATTTTCGCACTCGTACAAACAAACATGAATAAAAACATATTAATAAGAAATATTATTTTTAGATAGGTACTATAGGTACCTACATAATATGCAACAGGGCTTAGTTAATATTATTCGCGGTATATAAAAGTATCACTTAATGTTGTTAAAGTCTTAAAACCTAATATTATACGTTTTGTCAAAATAAATACCAAATATATTATATTAATAGTATAATAATACCCTCTTGTAATTCCAATTCTCGCAATACTTCAAACGTTAAACTGCATACTTAACAAAAAGTGCTAAATATGGAAAACTCTAAAAGTGATTCAAGTAGCACATCTGTTTAATTTCGAATAGTATTCAGAATAACTAATTTATCTTCTCCTATTTACCTACACATACAGTTTATTTAAATATACTTGCTACGTATATATAAGAACAAAATAAAATCAATATAATTCAATATAACTATAATAATATATTTAAATAATTTAAGAAAAAAATGTAAAGATAAAATCTTTTTATACATACAAAAAAAATAGGCAAATGTGTATAAGTAGTAGATATACCACCTTAAGTTCCATTTAATACTCGAATCTACTTGGAATTTTTTAAACATTATTCTACAGACGATCTATTTATGACATATGGGATTTTATACCAATTACCAGCCTGGCAGCCTTCCGCACGAATCCAATCCTCAGATTCTGGAAGTACACTCATTTCGAAAATATTTTTTCGATATTTTGCGTTTAGTTTTTGAGCTTAAGGCATTATATGCATATAACAAGTATACATCTGCTATTATACGATCTTAGTAGTAACATATAATAATGGTCGAACAGTTTTTGAAGTTTAAAGGAGAATAGGCAAAATCTATATAGGAATATATATTATACTACATATTTATACCTATATCCCATTTATTTGATCCCAACCCATAATAAAAATCGTACAGTGTCACTGTACAAGACACAATTTCAATAATTTTATACACTTTAATATACTAACTACTTATTAAAAAACTGTATATAATTAAAATTAAAGGTACTAGGTAGATATATATATATATATATATACATAGGTTATCAGCTAGACATTTTAATTTTGTTATTAAAAAATAATTTTATAATACTATAAATACGAGTAAGCATTTAATGGTTGACTATATAAACGGTTCACTGAATATAAACTTGTCGTAAAACAGAGAACTATGTAGCACCGAAAAGGTGTGTTATATATATTTTTTTTTATGTATGTATATTATATATATATATATATACAACAAATGAAACTATTATAAAATTGCGATGAGCCTGAAAAAAAATTTTAAATTAGAGTGTCTGGAGAAGTACCTATATATATATATATTATAATATAATATTGGAATAAGTTCAAAATAAAATAACCTCAAATATTATAATGTGTATAGTATATACTCTTACAGGGAAATATTATTCAAAGCAATAAGGGCGTCAGCATAGGAGGGAGGGGGGGGCTCAATTAGAGGCAAATACACTACTCTTGATTGTTTTGTAATATTAATACTTAAAAGAACGTCTTACCCCAATTTTCAAGAAGTTATATTAGGTAGCAATTTAAAAGAAATTTTAAGAAAAATAAACATCTAACAAATAAAAATGTTTTAAATATATCTTTAAAGAAAATTATAGGTATGTAGTCACTATCATTGATTTTTTTCATGTATTTATACAATTTTATTGAAAATATTAATTTGCATTTATCATAATATTTATCAACTTAAGATGATGTTACACACTTTCAAAATATATCGGAAAACATCTTCACGCATTTCCAATAGTACATATTGTATAATATTATTGTAAGTTAACGATTTTGGTATTAATAGAAAGATGATAACTTAAACTATGATTATACGCTAAATTTAAATTTTATTTGAAATTGTAGCTTATAAGTATAAAAATTTAAGAACAAGATTTTTTAATATTTTTCAACAGTGTATAGAAAATTGTAGAATTAATTAATAGTAAAATGCTGACAAACGATCATATAGTTTATGTTCTCATCTTTCTATTGATACAAAAATCTTTAACCTATTATAATAATTATATAATATGTACCATTGGAACTGTGAAAACACTTTTTATGTTTTTTTTTTCTACCACCCTACGACGTCACGGTTTTTGATAGGTTGCCTTTTTACACGTTTTATATTATGTTAAAAAATCAATTTTTTTTTTTTTTTAACCTATAAATATTTATAATAATCAATATATTGATAAACAGTATAACATAATAGAGCACTAAATAATAACATTACCTATTAAATGTTTTTTGTACCATATTTCTAAGATATTTGTAAATTGATATGAATGAGAAATGCTAATTGATGCGACGTCCTCTTAATGCATGTATAAATCGAACTATCTATATATTATTCTAAACATTACATACTAAAATATTTGTGTCATTTGTTAAGAACAAGAAAGTCAAACTGCAATCTACTACAGAATATCATTTTTGAAAGGTGTTTTAAAAATGTAAGTGTAAAAATAAAAATAACTTATTGATAATATTTCGAGATAGGTTGATATATTATATAATAAGTAGAGCCCGTAGAGGACCTAGATATACCTTCACACACGAATTTCAAGCCGTACTATGACAGTTAAAATTCACAGAACACTACAAAATATACCGAAATAAATCTAAAAATATTATTATTGTAAAACTTGAAAATGTTTCATCATAATTCAAGCGTTAAATGCTTAGATGTAAAAAAAAAAAAAAAAAAAAAACGTGCATCTGAAAATGTTTCCAGTTTTTTTAAATATATTATATGAGAATAGTGTGTACGTACTGCTAATCTATACCACTAAACCATATTTTTAACATTTTTATAAACTTACAAATTACGTTTATGATAACTATAAAAAAAACAACCCGAACAATTTGTTAATAACTGTAGAAATCCAGGGTACAAGTATAGGTATTTTTTTATGTTGGTCAAAAAATGATATTTTTTCAGTCCGATTTCTGACCAGTAGGTATAAGTGTAATACGAAGACCGCGAATTTCTCAGAAATTTAGCGTATTTTTTTTTGGGCGTACATATCTAGGTGTACCTATATATATATATTATTGTTAACCAATACTAATTATAAAATAGTTGTTTATACTGCGAAAATCGGGCAAAAAAAAAAAAAAAACGCTGATACATAAGAACGGAACTGTATAATAATATGTATGTTAAGTGTTAACCTAATTAGGTATGCGACTTTACCATCGTGACGTTTTTATTTTATTTTTTTTTTACCACAAACTATATAGTCTTTATTCTTCAAAGAAATAATAAATGATTTCAAGCCGAACAACACTGCAGGTACCATAACATAATACATATATATATATTATACGACATTAAACGGTTAAAAGATTAAAATAATAAACATTTTTTGCAATATCTTACACGTATAAAACGATAAAAATTGAACAATTAAGCTATATTACCTATATTTAATTACCATAATACGAGAATAATAAAGCATTTTAGTATGTAATATATATATGCGCGCCGAAGAAATTATAAACATAAAGTCTTTCCGCTGTACGAAACCGTGAAGTATAATTTCTTCAAACCTAAAATCATTTTATATAAATAATTATTATGTATCACGTACTTATTTTTCCTCTACTACCGCTACTAACTATTTTTAGTTTTAGTTTCTGAAACTTAAAATATCAGTTCCGTATTCATTTTGAACGCATTTTTTATTTTTTTTTTGATTTGAATTTTACACCAACGTTTTAAGAACTATCGAAATTATCAAAATTATTTTTATTCGTATGGTAAAATAATTTAAGTTTATCTGAATCACTGCGGTATAATTATTATAATTATTTAACAATAACGCAAACGATATAAGAACTATATTTATTGAGTGTACTGAATGACGATTAGAAAAAAATAAAAATAGCGTATTAAAATCACGCTATCGTCTTCGGACCATGTTTCGATAACTGCAGATCGTGATTATAGAAACAGTAGTAAGAGTATAGTTGTAGAGTTAAGCGTGGGAGCGAGACCAATTTCCTTAAAAAAAAAAAAAAAGTAAAATGTAAATTCTTCTTTTCTTCATATTACGAGAATAATACAATAATATATGGATAACTGGTGTATGCGTATAGAAGAACGCGTGTTGAATGAAAATTGAAATCTAGGGTGACCAATCCCAAATAATAAGAAAATTAACTATATACAATGAACGAAGAGAAGAATAAAAACTAAAAGGAGCTTCTTCTGGATATAAATAAGCTCGAAGTATTCAGAAAGAAAGATCACGTAAGCTAATATGTATATTGTAAAAGAGATTTTTTTTTAATTCTGGAAGGAGGTCTTCTAATAACCAGCTGTACCTTCTAAATGCGTTATCGTATACTCGTATATATAGTTTTCATACTGTGTATAAACTCTAAAGGTTTTGATTTTATAATAAATGCGCCATTGGAAACAAATATTTTATAAAATTCTAATTGTATCTACTTATTACAGATATATTATAAAAATAAAATTGTAGGAACCTACCAGCAGTGAAAAAAAGTTCATAATAAATGTTGACACATTTTTATAATTTTTGGGAAAACATAGGAATTATGATTTTGAACTATACAAATTTTTCTAAAATACGGGACTGCAGTGAACAAAAATATTAAATACCTATTAAATATTATTCGAATTAATGTTTAAGAAAGTACACATTATTTATTTTAAAACTAAAAAATATTCTTGAATAGAATCTGGTCGAATATAAACTATTTGACGACTATATGTAGTAAATATAATGACAAATTTAAATACAAGAGTGGAAAATACGTAAAAAATTTGCAGAAAGCTAGTAGGTGTGATGAATTTCAAACATTGAAAAGAAATTCTAACAATAATTAAAAAAAAAAAAATCTCAACTATTATAGAATATTCACCTCCTGCAAAAATGTATTTGTAGAAAAACATTTTCTATATCTGATGTTTAATGAATCATGGAAAATAAAAATGTCCTTATATATATATAGAAACAATAATTAGATCAACAAATTATAATTACAAAAATATTTGATAAATGCACTCATTTGTTTTGAGAAAATCGAACAATAAGTTGTTAAAAAATCATGAAACACTGAAAAATAAATATGTGCATTGTGCACGAAAACCAAAATTCGAATTCTAAGTGATCAAACTGTCATGATATCTATATATGTATAAAATACTGTAAGATTTAAATTCTAAAATAGAATAAAAAAAAGGTTTTTATTAAAAAAAAAAAACATTTTTATTAAATTAAAATTATTATGTTCTATGGTTCAATAAAGAAATAATTATCAAAAAAGTGTAGTTTTTTTTTTTATAAGCGATATGTTATATAATATACCTATAATATTGTAAAATAATTTTAAATACAACAAAATTATAATAGATTACATTTTTCTTTCGTTTAATCGTGTAAACCAACATTATCGGTTATTATTATTTATATTTATTTTTTTGCTACAATATAATATAATCAACTACGTACTGGTAATAATGAATTTTTAACAGACTAATATTGTTATATCATCGTTGACGGACCTTCTAGAATCAAATTTTACAGTCGAACCCACTAAATTAACACCATAACACCAATCATTGTAACTCTCAGACTTTTATACATTGCATTCGTCTGCTGTTACGTGTCCAATCATCCATTACACTCATAATGTATACGATAATATATTATATATAGCTGCTTGAAGAAACAAATTTCAAAAAATTGACCAAAAAATCGTTGACATATAATAATGAAATTTAAAATAGTTGGTTACACCGTTTAAGTGTGTATACACTGAACCAAATATCATTGGTAGAATTAACAATACGCAATAATCAAATTTCAACAAACGAATATTTGTTGAAATTATAAAATTTTTATTATTTTAATGTATATATTGTTAAATTAACAAAAAAATGTGTTTATAATAACAAATTCATTTTGTAAATTTCACAAGATATACAAGTTCTAATTTAATAAAAATAATTTGTAAAATTAATATAGATTTTATTATTATAATAAAATATGTTATTGAATTGAAAAAATATTCTGTTCAAATTGACTATTTTAATTAACAAACGGGCGTTTGTTCTACGAAGAAGAAGAAGAAGAAAGAAAGAAACACAAAATATTTATTAATTCAAATAAATTTGTATTCAATTAGACAATTTAACCAAGACATTAATAAAAGATATTGTTAAATCAATAATACGTTTTGTTATTATACTGTTAAATTAACAAATATTTTATTTCTAAATCAACAAACATTTTATTGGACGTATATTAACAACCATATTATTAAATTAATCTATATTTTTTATTGAGATCACAGATATATTTGGTTCAGTGTGTATGTTACGGCTATAGAGTTGGATATTGGCTAAGTGTACATTACAATAGGTAAAAAAACTCAATATATACCTATATATAATAATATCAAGTATGTACTTCTATATCTACCATATAAATACACAACTTTTTAATTATTATTGTCGGTAAGGTTAAAAAGCCAATATCGAACTTTAGCTAGCCTTTGATGTTTATGGTATGGTTCTATCAAATTTATCCACAAGCCTTAATAGTCTTAATTTTTTTTTAACTATACAGAAAACCGTTTTTAAATTTTGATTATTTTTTCGTATATATATATATATATATAAGTACATATTTTTGATATTATTGTATGATATAAAGGTATTTTAATGTGCGCATATCGGGCTTTAGCCGCGTAACATACACTGTATTTTCCTTAGTTATAGGTATAGTTTTGTGTAGACAGTATATGGTATACGTACTGTATACATAATTTTAAGAATAACAAACGATATATAACGGTAAAAGATAAAATTAATACTTTTGGATGAAAAATCATTCGCCTCGCTTTCATATTTCGTTCGGGGTTAACGATAAGACTGTGGTGGTCCATCCACATTCTTTATAGCATCTATGGCTGTGCACCGAGAGAAATATTCCCCGGGGACCCCGCCAGTCGACTATACTTTAAGTACACTATTATTATTGTACAGTATTTGCTTTAAGTGATCGAATTTTATTTTACTATAATATTGCTTACCTATCCGTTTTCCGATCTGAATGTATAGCCACCATATGCACTCATGATTGGTCTCTATAATCATATGTCACTCATTAATGACGTTCGTGTTGCAATTTGTTTGGAAGGTCGATCCTGAATATTTTTTTTATTGTATTTGCCATTTTTCAAAGCGATTTATCTAATTTTGGTAAAAATTTACGTGAATTCTTTTTTTTTGTTTTGTTTATCTACTAAAATTTAGTGTTGGTCTTTTGGTATTTTGGACTTCGTCGTCGCACCGTCACCTATAATATATTTTTCATGTGCCTATTATTTATTTAGAAATTGAACTTTAAAGTTAATTTCCCAGGCTCGCCTTTATTGTTTTCGTTTTTGGTTTTTAATTTCGTGGACAATTTTTCAAACAACTTATTACACATTTTAAATCAGATCATCTATTTTTGTATTTTTCCTAATTTCGGAGGGAGGAAATGGGTCAACTCCCTCCAACGTTTGCCCCCCCCCCCTGATAAAAATAAAACGAATTTGCTTTCATTTCAGTTTTACTGCGTGTGTCTGCACGTCAAAAATATCTTCAATATGGTTCGAATATTTACATATTGTGTAGCTCAGCACGCAATTAAACGTCTATTGTTCTCGTAATAATGAGTACCGAAACCGAACTCTATACCTACCAATACTGTATGTCTGTATAATATATTATTACCATATTGCATGTACCAATATATTCAGTTAAGTCTCCCGACATGACAGTTTGTCAGTTTAGCTTAGAGATCGACGATTGTTGTATAAATAATAATAATCATAATTTATAATATTATATATAGTAATCGATTTAATGTGAGATATTGACACTGTTATGGTATGCAGTTAAAATTAAGTTATTAAGTACAAATTTTAATTTTTCGAGGATTTAAATCGCTTTTCGTTAGTAGTTACTTACTTATTTCCAATAATATAACTTAATCATTATACACCTACTACAATGTATATAGTCTATATAGTATTTATAACTGTAATTTGAACATCGTCAACAATTTTGATATGTTATCGTTCAAATAATAATTTATGAAAATTCAACGACTGCGTGTATTCGATGTAGAAAATGGCATCATGAATTTTGTTCAGTCTACTCATAACTCAGGAAAAGAAATTTATAAAATCAAAACGTCTAAATCCCCATAGAAATATATTCTTTAAGAATTTACCTAAAATATAAATCATAGGTTGCCATTTTTAAATTGAAAGTCAATGTAATATTTTAACAAACAATGTTTAACTATTTTTTAATTATGAAAAATTTAGAATTACCTAAGTATAATGTATAAATAACTTTCTGAAAAATATTTCACAAAAATTATTTATACTCCTCGAGAATTATGGCTGGCTCTTGATAAAAATAAATCACCCTGTATATTGTACCTATAATATTTCATTATTATTTTAGATTTTGAGCGGAGCGAAGAATCTCTTGATGTTACTATGATGTTTATTTTTATTTTTCTGAAAACAATTTTACGATTAGAAGAAGTAGAATAGGAATTCTGTAGTAGTAAAGAGCTATTAGGTAAGTTTCTATATAAACATAAGTGTTAACAACTTATACATATATATACCATATAGTGATGTTACGAACTGTTCGATTTTCGAACCGAACCGAACCGAACTAAACACAAAATAGTTCAGTTCGAATATCGAACCTAGGAAAAAAAATTTGAAACTAATTTGTCGAAAAACGATAAAAAGAAATGGAAAAATGTGGAATCCTTCTTTACTTAGAATTAAAATTATGTTTTTATACAAATATACATAATTAATAAAAAATGGTAATTTATATTATTGTATTGTTTTTTTTTTATGAAGTTCGGTTCGGTTCGGGTTCGAATAAAAAATTGGAAGTTCGGTTCGGTTCGGGTTCGTTAAAATTTTAAAAAGTTCGGTTCGGGTTCGGACTCAAAAATCTGGATTCGTAACATCACTAATACCATATTGTCCGTCTGTCCGCCCGTCTATCCGTAGTTTCTATCTCGACATTGTCGATTTGGTTATACTATAATAAGGACGTTTCGTTTTATAATATTTTTATTACAAAGTTACGAGGAATATTATTGATTTATTTACCGAGGAGAGATGAATATTATTCGTTTTGTTTTCTACACATAAGTCATAAATAGGTATAACATATATAAGTAGATTAACAAATTATTTTTAAATTGTTTATGTAATTATAGTTTATTGTTTAAAATACGTTTAGAAACAGGGAATTTAGCACGTTTGCAGAGTGGGCATTTCTAACTTGTTTTAATAGGTAGCAAATTCGTTCTAGATGATACTTTTCAGCGGTCACATTTATGTTTATATATATAACCGTATATTATATATTATTATATCCGTTTATGATGGACAATTGTTATAAATGGGAAAATAACAAATATATAGTTATCATAGTTACTGTATAAATAAAATATTACTAAAATAATATAGGTATATGGTGATGTCAAATTTTCAAATATTTTTTGACAGCAATATATTTTGTAGTTTAGTGGTTTTGTACCTATATTACATTTATAAATATCCGCTCAAAATCGTTTTATAGGAAAAAATGATTATTATCATTGATTTCAAATCCAATAAATCCACCATCCAGTATCCTACCGGACGAGAGAAGTGCAATTCCACTCCACACTTGATACTAGCCGCCTTTTTTCTTATCTCTTTTTAATTTATACATACGTAATACGTATTATTAATTTAATATTAGTAACTATATATCTTTGTGCTTAATGTTATACTATATATTTTAATTGGGTTTAAACAAAAAGATAACAGATATTATCTACACAAATTCGTATTAAAAATAATCGATGTTTTTGACGGAAATAAAATCGATTTTCCCTATAATTGTATTTTCAAACTATCTGTAAAATATATATAATATATAGGTACCTATATAAGTATATAATATGTATATAATATACAAGTATGTTTGTTTGTTTGTATTACGACGTGTAGTACCAATTTTTTCTTAGAATTTTTGTCGAACCCGTTACTTAATATACTATAAAGTATATATTAAGATCTTTGTCAAATTATTCATTTGAAAATCAAATAATTTATTGTTTATAAATTGCCGTATCGTGTTATATTGTATGAATCGCCGACCGCGATTTGATATTGGTATACACCTATTTAAAATGTTCAAAATTATTGTAAGAAAAAATTTAGTAACAAATATAATCAGAACCGTGAATTAGTAGTTGTGTTCGTTTAAAATATGCGTTTAATCGAATTTTAACAGCCCTGTATAATTCGATTCGTTTTTGTTTTTATTTAACCGTGAAACGCTTTAAAATATATTAACCAATAACCATTATATATATATATTTAACCTCACAAAAGTCTCATGTAATATTAAATACTACAAATTTTACAAAATGATATTAATTCATAATTAATACAACAATAATAAAATAATGATGAGAGTACTGTTAAATAAATAAATAATACATCGTTTAATATGATAGTAATACTCTCTATATAGTATAGGTACTAGGTAGACATTATAATATTATATCGGTATGTAGGTACCTATATAGATGCAATATAAAAAAAAAAGAACAAAACTTACAAAAATATTATTTCCTTATTATACGATAAATTAATATATGGTAGGTATATAATGAGTGCACTTGCGTTTTCGTATTTACGTGTATATAAATATGATATTTCATAGTACGTATACGTATACCATATCCATAGGCGCCCGCAGAAATTTTTCTAGGGGGGGGGGGGCAAACTTATAAAATATACTATATGCAGTGTGATGATTTCAGAAAATGTTTAACCTTGTAAAAAAAAAAAATATGTAAAAGAAAAAATAAATAAGAATATACATTATTTTTTAAATTATTTATTTCATTAAATATAAGTACATACTTATATCTAATATAATATACTAATATTATTAAAAGCTTGTTACTTTTTAATATAACTATACTAAACATTACAATATTACCAAAAAGCCAGAGGGGGGCAAATGCCCCATCTTGCCCCCCCCTGCGGGCGCCTATGACCATATCTACTAAAGAAACTTTTACTTGAACTTTTTCTACTAAAGAAATCATTTCGACAGCTAATTTATAAAGTGTCATTATTAATTTTTTTTTCTACTGTTAATCAGATATACACATACTATAGGTACTTATAAATATTTATATTTGTATTTAATTTGAAAATCAAAATATGCATTTTTTTTTTTTTTTTTTTTTTGTAGTACCTATAAATAATTGAACTATAATATTATAATATACGTTTTGGAATAAATAGTAATACGTTATATTATAAAATAACCGCCTAAAGTTTTATTATATTGACAAAAATACCGCCATTGGCCGCTATTTATTATTTTTTTCTACACATATACAATAGATATAGGCAAGTTTCCAAAACAATGTGTTCCGTATTTAAATAATTACTTAAAACCGAATTTATTCACAAACAAATTCAAGGCAACAAAAGACATAAAAAAACAACCTAAATGTAATTCTTTAATTTTGGCACCGTTTAGTGTATTAAATACTATTAGAAAAATGATTTATATAAACGTTACTTATCACTATAGAGATGAGCGATGACTGGTGACTTTAATTAATTATATTTAACACAAAATTTTATTATAATATTTTATTAATATTTGTTCCCTTTCAAACTCCTCCCCCCCCCACTTATGAGTGAGGACTAAAAATAGCTCTTTCCGGGGGCCATTCATTTACCCTATAAATAGGCATATAATAATGGAATTATAGATTCCAGTCTCCAGAAGATTCTAAATAATCAATTACTATCATTTTATATATTATTTGAAGTATCCAAAGATTGATAATTATACATTTATATTATATAATACTTATATCTTACTCTATCTATACTCTTATCTATATACTCTTATCTATATACTCTTATCTTACGTATACATATAATGTTGTGAAAATGTTTTATGTTTTCATAAATCACTTTAATTTAAATTCTGTTTATATGGTTTTGATAAATATAATGAGCAAAGATATAATATTAATACTAAGTATGTAATGCTGCTTTAGAGTAAATAATTGCAAATCCCTATTCAGAATAGAAAAATTACCATTTTGTGAGAGATGAGCTGAAAATAATATAGTGTCGAGTATATCTATATTATATTATATTGTTAATTGTAGCAACCTCTTAAATAATATTTATTATAATTTATAATAATACAATAACATTAATTTTATGTCGATAACTTATTATATTTAATAGTACCTATAACCACTCTTATTATAATAATGTAAATTAAAATAACTAGTGTAGTATAAAACTAAATAATAATTGTCAAAATCGGTATTTTTAAATGATTATCGATTATGCAACGTTAAATTATAATAAGTTATGATAATAATAATTATTGGCTTGGATATGTTAATGACTGCCCCAGCGCAAAATCATTAATTATTATTATTAATTATAAACTACGATAATAATTATCTCCAGAAGCAAAGCAAATAAAGAAAAGATTATTTATAATAAATTACTTTAAAATAATAAAATCATATTCATATAGTTTGTTGGCATTTGGTAATAATAAAATTTAGCCTAATTTATGTGATGACGATGACTAATGAAAGTGATGAAAATCTGTGAAGTTTGTTGCGGGTTTATAAATGTTTGCTACATAACGAACAATCGCTTGTGCATTTACACTGAAAAATTAAGACTTTTCGAAAAAGTCTTTTTTTGGGAGAGGGGGGATAATTTTGAAGAGTGTAGGTACAATAAAAGTGGCATAAAAGTTAAAAAATTTAATGTATTTTTTTTTTATATATAATATTGTTGTTAAAAACAATGTTTTTCCTAGCAAAAAAAAAAATCATTTTTGATATTTTTAAATATTTAGAGGAAAAATTATTTTTTTATAGAAATAGTACCACCATGAAACAATTAAAAACTCAAGTTTACCCGGAATTAATTGAAATATACATGCATTTATATTATATTTTATTGTTAATTTTAAAAATAATTTCGACTCATTTTATTTAATTTAAAAATAAATGCTTGACGTATTGTGAATTTTACAGTGAATTTTCAATAAGTAATTTTTCAGTACATTATTATCGATGACTCATATAAATTGTATCCTACTCGAATCACCGCCGTAACTTACGATTACATTAGACGAGTAGGTAACTACTGGAATCGTGGAATTATTTTGGTATTTTATTTCTATTCTTATTTGAATCAATTAAAAGTCGTAATAGGTATGTACGTGTTTAACGACATGGCAATTTTTTTTTTTTTTTGTATACAGGTAGGTATTTAAGTAGGTATACGGTAGTTAGGTATATTATAACATATTAAATACTTTCGTAGATACATCTAATATTAAAAATGTCAAACAACTACGTTAACATCAGCAATGCCATGGAATTCAACAAAATATGTACCTATTATTTCTTTCTTTTCCTTGCGGTATCTATGAAGTTTGTTTTAATCATTGTATTAGCTTTTAAGTAATTTTAAGTTCAACAACTAATACTATATAGTATTAAAAGTATCGTCACATCCGATCGTTCACTGTATCTCCGTCTATCTGTACCTATATAGGTATACTCTATATATATTATATAACATTAAGTACAATAAAATCGCATTAGGTATACCTAATTAGAACTATAATTGTGATATTTAGATAATAATTAGATTACATTTTATAGTCGAAATATTATATTATCAAAATAGTCGGAGGGAAATATTTTCAAGGATTTTTCGTCGCATTTTTGCAATATAATATGCATTTGATTTAAACATTTTTTTTTTCTTGGCAATATTTTACAAAAAGTTTTTCGAAATGTCCATTAAAATATTCTTCTCTTTAAATTTCGTATAATAGGTGTTTAAACTCTAAACTCGACTTGACGCCAAAATGCTAAGTATTGCGTGACTTTATTATACTGCTCTCGTTAGATAGACGGAAATAGTATAAATTTGACCATAACCACCTTTATTGTTGTCAATTTTAAAACTTGAAAAAACATATATATTTAGTATTTACACAATTGCTTATAAATTAACTAGATAGTAGTCTGTCTAATATTTTGTAATTGAGTCACATTTACGATATTTTGACCAAATTTATGTTTTGATTTTATAATATACCTACTATAAGAGAAAATATGTATTATTTCTGGAGATAATATTATAAATAAACATACCTACTGAATAATTACTTATAATCTCATTGTAATGACTAACAATAATAATAATTCATAAAACAAAAGGTTTTATAATTATGTTTGTTTGTACAACTCTGGTATCTAGTGTAATCGTATATACCTATGCACTTTGTTAAAATAATATACCTAACGTTCTTATTGTTATAAAAATATTTTACATTAATTCATATAGTAGGTAGTCTGCAGTTGCCATATATATTATTAGTATGTTCATTGTTTTCGATGGATATATAAAATATTATCTTTTATTTAAATAAAGCTCAATATTGTCTTGTTGTGTAATTGAAAATTTTTAATGAACATTTTTTAAATTATTTTTTCGTTTTAATGCATTTATAATATATTGGAAGTTGTGACTACTAAATATAATATATAATATAATGTACTATTAGATGATATACCTTATAGGTACTACGTCATAGAATAATAAATAATTATTAAATGTATACTCTATTATATAGTTAGTACTGTAACCATAAATGTATTCATTTGTTTTTTTTTTTTTTACGTAAAAAATTTATTTATTAGATATAATGAAATAAAATTGTTTTCAATTATTTTGATTTGATTTTTTAAGATGACGATCAACTATAAAAACAAATAGTTAATAAAAAATACGAATAAAAATAGTGACAGTCATCGTTAGTCGTATGTTTTTACAGAATTGGGGGGGGGGCACTAAATTTTATATCGCTATATTCGGGAGTGTATAAAAACTTTATTTGTACATACGTGTAATGTTTTTCCTTTTGATAAAATCGAAACGCAATGATAAATTATAAGTAGGTATACGAATAAATATAAACTTACAAAAAAATCATAAGAAATGTATTTAATAACAAAGCAAAAAAAATTAATAGTTAACAAATGAGTAGATTAGTTGCAATGTGCGCTAAATCAATTTTTTGAAAAAAATTAGTTATGAGTATCATTGGTTTCAGAATGGCATCAGCTACAATTCAGTTATAGTTTCAAGTTTCAAAACCCACTAAAAACCTATAAAAATCGAGTCTGAAAATCGGTTGCTATGCCAAAATGCGCTAAAACCCGCCATGATGTTCCAGACGCAAAACGAGCTAAAAATATTCTTATTGCAAAAAGCGCTAAAAACCATGTTGACTAATTGCAACCTATAGATGAGTCCAGAAACAAAATGCGCTATATTTTACAACGTATCAAATCTAATTTTTTAATTGTATTGTAAGTGTATTATATGGTACCTATTAATATTACCACAGCCGCAATATTAAATACGGATAAAAGGCGTGATATGAGTTTGCGTGTCATATTCAACGGCTATATATAATATAGTTGGTTTAACTTATGTAAAATTACTACTTTAAATTTATATGTTTTTTTTTTTAGCAGCAGTATTGTGTTTATTTGAATAATTTAGCTTTAATAGAATATAGTAGATTTGTATCATGGATGATACTAGAGATAAATTCAATATTACAAAAAATAACACAAGGAGTTGAAGTTAAACCAGCAAAATTAGTAGACGTGTTGAGGCTTTTGGAATTGCACTACGGAGAAAAGTGGATAGAAAATCCCCAACTTGAATATTATTCAGAAGTTTTCAAAACCAATTCCAAATGAAGTTCGCATTGCAGAAGATACTTTAAGAGAGCAGGAAGAAGAACCAGAATAGATCGACTTTGCAGATTTGATAGAGTGACTGCAAATAGTGTATTACTCATGCTTTATTAACCTTAAGCTTTTTTTGTGTGTAGTAGTACTGAAGCAAATAGCTCTAAAAACCTATTACTATTGCAAAACGCGCTAATTTCTAATTTAAATTTCAAATAACATTTTTTCGCGCATTGGAAAAATGTTAAATTTTTTAGGACAAATCTCATAATTTTTGTGATTAAAAAAAATATATATATTGCTGTATATTATTTATATAGTTTTTTATGTTTTTCTCAGTTTCACTTGAAAGCGTTTTAGAGTACTTTGCTAGTTAAATATAATACAGTAACCAATAGGTACCTACTAACTACATATACATTACTCAATGAAAATGATGTACTTGGACGAGTAAGAATATAGGAATTTAATGCATTTATAGTAAATGTGAGAAAGGAAATCGGTGGAAAAATTATCACTTTCAAATCAATAAGAAAATTAGAAAATCAAATATTGAAAGAATTCGAGGACGAAGATATTTAAGGAGATTTATTATTTGTAGTGACGTAGACATGTGACTATTGATTAGAAGTATTCATTGTTTACTGAGTGATATTTTGAAGATCTGCAGATGATAAACATTTAGACATAGTTTTTTGAGATTTGTACATAGAGTAAGTTGAGTAGAGCCCGTTGTCATTATCCATGACGTGGTTCACGTGGTTACCGGTAAAATTGGCACATTTTACTGGCTCATCGCGAGGTCTGATACACCGAGTTTTTTTTAGAGAATAACACGTCTAAGAAAAAAAAACGAAAAAACGGCAAAATTGACGAATAAATATAAAAAAATGGTAATTTAATAAAAAACAAATGACCCGGAACTCAAAAATCCTATTTTCCTAAACAATTTTAATGATACGAATTTCATATCATATAATATAACGTACATTTAGTATTATAGTTTAAATATAGTACCTATATTAGTATTATTTAATAGCATAGACATTTTATTGTATTTGTCCATTAAATTGGAAATCTATACATTATAGTATAGATACTCGTATTATACCTACTATAAAATATTCATATTCGATCATTTTTATTCAGAAAATAACAATCGTGAAGGAAAATAATTAAAAATATAAATTATATGAATAATATGAAATATATAATATTAATTTTAGGTTCTATACACAACTTTGGCTAAACTCAGCCAAATTAAAATATTTTATTTTTAGGATTGTTGGCAATACAACCGAAAATGCCTGCCCACTATCACGTAGGTTTTAGAAAAAAATAATGCAGATAATAATTTAAAATTAACTCTAACAAGTTGAGGTAGGATGGAGTTACATAATATACAATAGACAATAGTATATTTTATATATAATATCATATTATTATTGGTCCAAGTCTCAACCTGTCGTATACAATCGTAGGTATAACTGAATCATATTTAGTTTTATTTTAAAAATGTAAAAAGAAATATACAATAAAATATAGTATGTATATATATTATTCAAATTTAAATTTTTTGTTCAAAACTTGTTCTTAATTTATAAAAAAAAATGAAAAAATAATTAAATGTACCTATCAAAAATGTGATTACCGTTTAATATTTTAGTATTAAAAACAATGTTATTAATACTACACAACACTTTAAATATACACACATACATTTAAACATAAAAACAAAAGTAAGATACATATTATAAATATGTACCTATCAATTACCTACAATATCTATCTACTTACCAACTTAATCTAGTCCATTTACCGAGAAAAATATTTACAAAAATAATGTAAATATATCAGATATTGATTATTTAATCACAATATTGCTTAATTTTTTAGGGTAGACATTTTGGTTAAATTTTTGAATGGTGAGCTATGTAACATAATATATTTATTTAAAAAGTTTATTTCTTTTTGTAAAATTGTTATATCTTAGATATGTATGATTTTCTATATCCTAACTTGTAAACACAAGTAAGCCCATTAAAAATCCTTTATGAGATGTTTCACCTATTTTATTTTCCTCTTCATTAATCCAAACATTTATAACCACTCAGATTCTAAAATTATGACCAAATGCATTTTATTGTTATTTGTTTATATAAAATTTACTCGACGGAACAGATGCCCTGCAGATAACATTAATGGAGTTTTCATACATATATGATATAAAATATAGATAGAGCAGATGCTTACAATAATTTTAGAAACCAAGTTCTGAAACTAATAAAAATACATTATCTGCTGTGCTTTTAAATCTTAAGGTTCTAAAATTGCAAAATTAATTATATCATATAATTATATAAAATATGAACTATATAAACTTATTATTTCTAGGTACCTACAACTAGTATTTTGCCAAATATATTTTTTTTTTGCACACTTCACTTTCTGGCATGGCTCCCTGAACATACAAACTATTTTACATTGTTTTTCTTAATATATTTAACTCGAAAAAAATTGTATTTCCGGAAAATTTTAAATTAACTAAATATTTAATACTTATTGTACTTAACAACGTATATAATTTGTATAATTTGATGTTTAATAACCAGGCAAATGAGGTATATAAATATTATATCGTGTAGCTTCTACTAAGTTCAACACGAATGAATTGCACATTTTTAATTTATTTTCATTAACAATAAATCGAAGTGCAGGTAGTTTAACACTGAAGATTAAAGTATTGTTTTCGAAATACGTTTTTGTTAAAATAAAAACAAATTATTTTGTAGAAATTAGGTTTTTATTTTTTTATAAATAATTCTACAATAGTAACTCAACACCAAAATATTTAAACCACAACTATTTTACGTTCTCGAATAAAGAAAATTATTTTTTCTTAACAAATTGTTGATAAATTAAAATTTATAATTAGGTATACAAAATGATTTTTTTTTTTTATTATAACTTTTAAATTAATTTTGATATTTTTTGTTGGTCACTCTGTTTCTGATTTCAAAAATTATGAGAGTAATAATGGTGTTTATCCTCGATGATATTATCAAATATTCGTTTAATGTTTTTTTTTTTTTTTGCAGTGAATGTGTGAAAACCTCAGCCTCTTTTTTTATTGTTAATTTCTTCAATAGGTAAATAATTTTTATACTATATTTTTAAAGAACAAAATTAACTGGTTTTCATGGTTTGAAGCCAGATTTTAAAAATCCATAATACATGAGAACAATATTAACCGTGTTCTTAAACAGCAAAAAAATAATAGAAGAAAGAATATCTACCGCATTAACCAAATAAAAAAAAAAATATTTCGATTTGAAGCCATGGTTTTAACAAATTATAATATTTTGAATATAACTTAATTTTAAATCAATATATATATATATATATACCTATAACATGTGTACTATTATATTGTTCAATGTACATATATTTTTATAAGATTCTACCAAGTTTTTAATTATTGTTTAATATTTTGCTAAACGACAAACACACACACACACACATATACATATACATAGGTATATATGCATTATGCATAGTTGTCCAATTATTTTTTATTTTATTGTACTTGCTAAATTAACAGAAAATAGGTTACACAATGACATCACACGGAAATCATAATTTGCAAATATTAAAACTTCTGATGTTACGGCATTTTCCTTCTTAAGTACGACGTCATTATATATTGATAATCCAAAAATATACACATATATATTTATTATTTATATATGATTATATAGTCTATAGTTGATAAGTTTAACGAACTCAATTTAGGCTTAATAATCTTATAATTGTACTGTGCACACATTTTAAAATTTTAAATTTTAAACACGTGAATATTTTGAATATTTGAAATAAATAAAAATAATCGTAATATAATAATTAATTAGTATACTTAAACTTTCCTATACCTATTATGTAATTTATATATTTAGTATATTATAGATAACTAAATACATACATTTAACAGGATTATAAATATCAAATACCAATAATAATAAAATATAAAAATAAAATATCAATACGAGTAGATTTACACAATGTATAATATGAGCAATGTCACATTATATGCATGGTTTTTGGTTTTATTAGTTTGGTATACTATATGTATAATAGTGCCTATGATAAGGATCAAAAGTTTCAAAAATATGTGCATGCAGGTAGGTATCAAATAGGTAGGTACGCATAAATGCAACTATATAGGAAGGAGCTAGAGACTTTACCCCTTCCCCCATCAATCATACTCCTGAAATTGACAATTTAATTAATTTGCTAAAAATATTATCCAAGTATTACAAAATTCACCAAACTATATAAATTTTTTGAAAAATAAAAAATAAAATATAGCTAAAACATACCTAAATCCCCAATTTTAATTCTGTTGCTAGAAATTCAAATGGTAACTATAATGCAGTATACTATATAGTCAGTATACTATATAGTCTATACTTACTATACGAAAATAGTGTAAATTACCGGATTTTTGAAACAATCCAAAAGCGCATAATTTTACCCGCAGTTTACTTTATTCATATCCAAAAAAATGGGGCTTGAAACTTTTATTTAATGTTATGATACATGATGATACGTATATATATATATAACGTTTAACTAAAAACAATTTAAATAGAATAATAATTGAACGAAAGAAGGAGTATAATCTGTACCTATTCGAAGATATGTATTAATATGAGATATGACACACATTCGACTATCAAACTCAAAATAAATATTTCTATGTAGTACTATGCAATAATATATAGATAACAGTTTTTGTTGAAAAACAACAGTTTTACTTCATATATTACCTCTTCCCTATCACCGCCTATATAGAGATAGATATTTATTAGGATTGGCAATGTGTAATAATGCCACAAAAGAAATAAAAAAATTGATTGGAGTTTGACAATAATTGATGACTATAATATATATTTGTATTTAAACAATTTTTTTATATAATTATATGGAAATTATTTTTTATTTTTTCAGTAGCTTTTTAAGCGTAAAGAAAAATGATCAAAAAAGGCAAAAATAACCAAATTTTTTTTTAATAAATCAGAAAATAGTACTATACCGAGCTTTACTCTTCGCACAGAATCGTTTTATCGAAACAAATGATTTATCATTACTATCAAATTCAATATATCTACCATCAGTATCCTATCCGACGAGCAAAGTGCTTTGATCACTATTGACCGGCATTTTTTATAATTAATAAATTAATAAATAATTAATAAAAATTTTTTTAACTCATGAACCGTAATTGTGTTCGAAATCAGTGTATTATCAATAGTAAATTTTGTATTGTATTTTTTTATGATTGTAAATGTAAATAACCGTTCTAATAATGTTCACTTTAAAGAAATGTTGGATGGTTTGAAAATCCCGAAAAATAGATATTATTTGGTATAGAATATCTTGATAAAATTTGATGAATAGAATTTGAAAATGAAAAATTATGAACACCAATATAAATAAAAATACTGATCATATAAACGCACCTCATGTACCTAAGTGAAAGATATATTAGATATCAATAAAAATGGGAAGCCAGGAGAACAGAGTTCTTTTGACGCACCAATTTTTTTTTTCTGGTCATTACCCCCCAGAAGGAAATTGTAAATACGCCACTGCAGCAGCTAATCAAAAATGATATTATATTGTCACTATAAATTATAATATATAGTTAATGATATATTATGATCTAGGTATATATACTATAGGAATATATACAACAAAGTACAAAATATATTATATTATGAGTCAATGGCGTATTTAAGGGGTGTTTAAGGTGATCTGAGTGATATATATCATCCTTCCAGAGCCTTTTTTTAAAAAATCTATTTAAATTTATTTATTTTTTTGACTTGAACCGTAACCGTAATTCAGTGCATTTTTTAAGCTAGTAAACTAGGCGACATAAATGTCGCCCAGTGAAAATATTTTGTCGCCTTGTGTATTTTATTATTTAAGACTGGACGACATACATGTTTTAATTTTAAATATAGGTTCCTAAAAATGTGAAATAATTAGGTAATGAATGATTATGAACAAATATATATAACTGAATAGATGCAAAGACGTTTTTTAATAACGATAATAATTAATCAAATATTACTATACCTACCTACCTCGATTTAAAATCGTATTAAATGTACACAATTCTACAGGCATAATTATGTCTGAAAGAGACTGAGTGGCGACATAGAAAGATTTTTCTAGAATTAAAATATAGCAAAGTCTTGTGTGATGAAATTGTTGGTAGGTATGCGACAGAAAAATTCCGTGTCATTATAAACGTACAAAGATCAAAAAACTTACAAAAACCATTCGTTAATGAATTTTTTTTTAAAAATTAATATACGACAATTGGACATAAATAAATTATATATATATTTAAAAAAAATATTAAACGTTAAACTGCATTTTGTTTTTTGGTTATTTGATTATTTATACGAATATTAAAGGTTATCAATATTTTCAAAAGATAATTAAGAAAATTATTTTAATTTAATTGAATAGGTACTGTAACATAATAATTTTCCTTCGCCTTTTATATGTATTATACATTTATAATTATACATTACCTACAACTTATTAGTAATTATACCCCTCCATAGTATTTCAACTATTATATTTTTTTTAATAACATTGAGGGACATGCATAAAATCCCCATCTGATGATTGTATAGGTATATTTTGATATATTTTTGATTGTTGTCAAGTGAAAATTCCTTAAAAAATACACTGAATTGTATTCGTAATCAGTGTGTTATCAGTAGTAAATCGTGTATTGTATTTTTTATGATTGTAAATGTAAATAAGTGTTCCTATATTATGTTAATTTTGTACACCTTAATCTCCGTCGAATGGACATTATTTTGTAATATAAAAAAATGTCAAATGAATAATTTGATAACCAAAATAAGTTTGTTACATAGTAAACAATAAACAGTGTGGATAGAAAAAACCATCACCGTTATGTTGAAAATATGGCCCATATAAATGTAATATAACGAATAATGGATCGGGGGAGGGGGGCAGAATTCAACTGATGTGCCGATTTTTTTTTCTGATATCACCCCCCAGACGTAAATCGTAAATATACTACTGTTATGAGTTATGCATATTATGACAATTACCTATAATAATTGATAACAAATACAACAATAACATTAAAAACATCCTTTGATTACGAGTATTTATTTATTATTTATTATTCCTTTATTTTATCGAGTATTTACATTGTGCATATTATATATAATATAGTTCTTCAATAAATTTAAATATCATTATAATAATTATGTTTATTGTTTACCTATTAAAATAGAATATATATTTATAAGTACACATAGGTATATGGTTACAAATACCACGTAACTAATTTATAGCATTTTTAGTATAGGTAATAGGTTATATTATATAATAAAAACATATATAAAACATAACAATACTCATATAAAAATATATTTGATTTACTGACTTAAATGTGCATCACACTGAATAATCATTGATTTGAAAATATTTTCAAAGTTCATAGAACGTCGTCTATCCGTCAAAAATTGTTTATTTGGAAAAACTTCTTTCCACATCTACCGATGTGATAAGTGCATATTCGTGTTAATAACGATGTTTTGTCTTTCGGCATTTTAAAAAAGAAAATTATTAACAAAAAAATTTAACACAAAAATATAAAAGCACGCGATGGTATACTCTACAGAAGATGGCCGAACACTATACTGATAAATAAATATACAGATAAACGTTAACAGTAATTTAGTAGGTACCTACTTATTCTGAAAAACCCCAGAAAACGACCGATAACATTTCCAATAAATTTTATCAATTGATAATATTTCTAAAATAACGATTATTATAATTAAAATGCCACGAAAAAAAAGAAAAAGGATAGAATATGCACTAATATATAACAAAAATATGCTTCTTAGGTAAAAAAGTTCGAAATATGCAATATAAAATGTTCACATTTATATTATATAGGTCGTAAAACAAAATTTCTGTCTCACTCTGCAATTTTTACTATTAAAAGAAAAAAATATGCAAATGCATTAACATCCGCCCTTTAGTTATATACATAGGCAGCAGGAATAGCATATCCATAGCACGTGAAAAATGTAATCAAATCGCAGAGAGGCTAAGGGGACTTAGCTCCAAATTATAATTAGCCCCCCAAATTTATAATATATAATAATAATATTATTTATAATATAGATATAATATACTTATAAAAACCATTAAAACTTTGTGTTAAATTTTAAGATATTTTAAGACGGAGGGAGGCATATTGAATGTATAAATAGTGAGAGCTGAAGCCCTCCCCTCACTAAATTGAACCAAATTCCGCCCATGTGAGACTACCACTTATCTGCTGTGTTATTATATAACAATATATACGTTCTATTGTTATTTTAGACATGAAGACTAGATTGAATGTGTACTGCAATGAACCTCATACAGACGAGTGCTGCATTAAGAAAAAAGGCCATGGGAGGGAATCCTCTCCCCCCCCCTCGTGAGAACGTCCATGTAGGATGCATTATCAAAAATTATGAAGCTGCAGATAATTTTAATTTTAATTTTAATATAAAGATGGACGTAACTAACAATACATTATATTTTAAATGTCCTAAATTACCGTTGTTATTGGTAGGTACCTATATGTTATGTTATATTGACAGGAAACTAAGGAAACAACCGACCTACTCACTTATTTATTAGAATAATATATTATTTATCTAATTCATGAATATCATAATACCGTGATTTGTAACTAATTTATTTCTTATAACTATAATAAATATAATTAGTAATAACACGTCGAATTATATATACGTATATAGGTAGGTACTAAAATAATACCCTATACCTACCTACATTCCCGCCTACATACTTTCTAATAAAACTGTATAATATTTATTAAAAATACACTTATAAATTAAAATATTAGAGATTATTTTTATGTTTAAATATTATAATAAATAGTCGTAAAATACAAATGTATATTTGAGGAAAATTGTTGTCACACGTAGTAGATGTTATTAGCAAGTGACATCACATTTATTGTTACTATTTATTACCACTTGTAAGACCTGTTTGTTTTTGTTTTTTTTTTTTTGTGTCCAATTTAACAGCAATAGCCAATAGATGGTTTTAAAATTGCCACATTTCACTAGAAGAGGCGCCTTTTATTTGATAATTTTGCTTTCTTAAAAACAAAAATAAATACGTATAAACATAATTACACGAATCGTAATTTAATTTAACCTACTGACAATTTAAAATATGCCTATGTAGGTATTTTGCTTTAAAATGTGATTAAATATATTAAAATATTATGTTTAATCATACAAATAACATTTAATGTTTGCTACATAAATAATTTTTAGCTATTGCCTATATATTTTCGGTAGGTATACTTGTACTTATTTCAGAAACTAAAAGATAAAATACAAGAATTATTTCCACCAAGCTGCGAGTGGGTACCTATACTATATTTTTTAACATACTAGTGTAAAGGCCATATCAATACATTTATATTGTCCGTGACATAAGTAAATAGTGTCGACGGAATAATAATATAGGTAGGTACCTATACAAGTGTTATTGAAACAAGTGTTTTTCCATTTGCGAATGAACATTGGTTGAAATATAATTTTTGTTTTATACATTCAGAGTCTGTACTAAACTGCCTAATGAACTTTATCAAGCTTAAAATATTTTATTTAAATTCAAAATTTCATCTTAAAATAATTAATACAAATATTGAAATACCTAAAATGAATTACTTATAAATAATAAAAATAATTAGGTATAATTTTATTACTAAATACTACCTAGATAGGTACGTCGTATCACATTTATTTATGTTTTATTACATACTTTCGTGTGTACTCGTCATATTTGTTAAAATATATTAAAATTACAAAATCTTTTTATAAAGCCAAATTATTTATTGTCATAATTTATAAAATATACACCTACTTATTATGTGTAAGAAAATAATTATTTCCAAATTTAATTTTTTTTTAACTATTCAAAAATAAAATAAATTTAGATCTATAATGATTTTAAAGCAAACAAAATGCAGTGAATCTATTATTTGTAATATAATAATAATATGACATAATAATATACAAGTAAAAGAATTTATTATATAGGTAGGAGGTACCTACCTACCTACCTATCTTTCTAGCTTTGTGTACCACAAATGCATTATAAATTATTTATTTACATTATATGACATGTATTAAACGTTTTAAAACTTCTATTTGATATTATAACTAGTTGGAAAGGATGTAAAATTATATTAATTTATTTTCGAGATCTTTAATATAAATAATAAAATAATAGTAATAGTATTATTATATTCAATTATCTATAATAACCCATAATGACGTACCTACTATATAGACAATGACCCAATCTTTAAATTGAAATATATATATAAAGATATTATACCTATAGGTATATTTCATTATTTCAAATATTGTTAAATATATATAGGTAGATACTACAGCCTCAGGGGTCATTGTAATCGTGGGAGAATCGTGATGGTACCTATAATAGAGCCGCAAATGTCATCACGGACATATTAGATTTTTCGGATTTTTTTGTTTCTGCTTCACTGCCAAACCGATATACCGCATCTAAGATAAATTATCCGTGCAATTCCTCTGGACCATAAAATTTTTACTCTCAGTTTAACCCCAAAAATCGTAGAAAAATATATTGAAATTTAAATATAATGAGACAAACACTAAATAGTTATTACAAAGAACATATATAATTTATAACTTATATAGTATCAGTATAAAATGATAAATTGGGTTAATTACAGATTGATGTCAGGATGGTAGCAAATAATCAACTTGTGATAGTGGGAACTTTGCCCAGAATTACAGAAGGCCAATATGCACAGATACATAAATAGAAAATACTCTATAAATTCGTGTGGTAACTTTACGTCTTGCTAATAAAATGGACTAAATGCTCCGGATTTTTGAATGGAATTTGTGTGCACATTAATAGTAATTTACAAAAATATATAAACGAAAATATCCTAGAACTTAACCTACATCAACTTAAATTACAATTTATAAATATACAAATAACATTTAATAGTTAAATATTTTTAATAAAATGTATTTATACCTATTTTAATTCCAATCAATAATGCAGATATACCTATATATAGGTAGGTTAAGTAGGTTAGCTGGGGATTGTATGACAAATGATTTTGTTGTGCTTTCAAATGCTATAGGTATGCTATAGTAAATTACTAAGTTGACAAATTAAGATTATTTATATATATATATATAATATATTCATATTCCACGCATATCAATAATCTTCAAACTTTATAATTATTTTCGTTGCTTGTATTTATCAATTTTAATTCTTAATTTAAAACAATAAATGTATTTTCTAAATAGCTAAATTAAATTTAAAAATCTTTCAAATTGTATTAATTTTTTTTACTGTTCAATTCTTGAATTTGTTGTATAAAAAAAAAATTATGTAGGTGATCAAAAATTAAATGATTATGTATCTATATCTATGTATACGAATATTATTTGTAAATTATAATATTGATATACCTAATAAAATTATTTATTTATGTAAAATATTTCGAAATTTAAATTAAATAGATATATGTTAATCAATATACTATTATTAGAAACTAGTTAGTGATTACCGAGTTATTTAATATTCTTATAGTAGATATATGTTTATAGATTTATAAATTAACCGTCTACTTGTATAACCTATAGGTATAGATATATGAAAAATATTCTAATATCACTTTCAAATATATAAAACTAATATAGTTAATTAATAACAATATTCCACTAATATTAATATAGTTAATGTAGTCAAATGTAGTAATAATATATTATATATTATTTTAAGAGCAGCTGTGAAATATTTTAAAAAGTTTTTTTATGGTTATTCAATATTTTTATATATGTATATATATATATATAGGTATATATATTTTTTCCAATTAGCATAAATTATTTATTTAAAATAATATAATGATTTTTAGTTTCTAGTTAACTATTTAAAGTCGAAATAAAAATATATTATTACTATAATAAATACTTATATTATGTTATAACTTAATATATAGGTCAGTGTGTAATTTGAAATATTAAACAATGAATATTATAATAATTTGTAACGCTCTATCATCAAAAATCTACATTTTTAGAAACAAAAATGTATATCTATATTATAATTCTGCGAAAAATAAAACTACAAATCTAAACTGAAACCACGATAGTTTAAATTTTTAGAATAATTTTTAAATATGTATTTTTCCCCTGTTAAGGTCGCCGTTCCCATCCTAATGGAATGGACTCCGTTCTAAAAACAAATTCACCTTCTCCGATTACAGATAACTTTTACATCGAATAGACAACTTTTTACGACACGTCACTTAAGTTAAATAAATAGATATTAAAATATTATGTATTAGTTAATAGTTATTATATTATAATCGTTTTCTATCTTACCTTCTGTATAAGCAACGGTGTTCCGAAATCTTTACCTCCTTGTAATCTAAATCCCCAAGGAGACGATCGATCGTTCCTGGACAATTGTAGGTTTATAAGCTGAGCCATTTAAACGTAAATTTAAATTAGTTAGGTATATTAGATAAATTCGCGTAAACGCACAAATTATACGAATGAAAAACACTAAAAAAAATGTCAAATAAATGCAATGATCGAATATACCTATCGAATAATTAGTTACGTTAAATATGATATGCTGTGTTCCGGTAGTCGTTTAATTTAAATATATTATAAATTCTTCTAATATTATTTTCGTTAATATAATTTCCCGGCGTTTAATAATAGTGGTCAACCGACGTGAGCCAAGACGAATGCATTTTTAGAACAGACGTGAGCGCGCGCGCGCATTTAAACTCGATGTTTTATTTTTGAAACTTCTCCGGACAAATCGAATGCGCAAACGGTGACGAGAACCCAAACGCCACACGCATATCCTCTTTCATGTTATCAGCCGCGAATGAGCGAACGACGAGCACAGTTGTGGAAGGACAGGACATTGCTGTATGTATACCGAGTGCTACAAGTATCGAAAGCCGAAAAAAAGCCTACCTATGCGAAATAAATTAAATCCTTCACTGACCAAACAATTTACTAATTTTATTTATGAACCTATTCATATCTTTATAAACCCACAGTTTTATTACTTTTTCGAAAAAGCCAGATAATATTGGAAAGGAACTCAAAAAATACAAATAAATTGTACATTCAAAGTAATTATGTAATCTCAATCCAACTATAAGGACACTAATTATAGGTAGGTAAATCATAATATTCTCAGTAGTGTATTGGTTAAAATATTTAAATATTTACACCTAGGTACCTGGTAGGTACACACATTTCTAAATATTTAATTAGGTAAGTACCTATATCTAACTCTATTGATACCTATCCTCTAGTCTAGATTTCACAGCAATTTCGGGTATAGAGGTCGAAGAAGAGTTTTGAGGTAAAGCCTACAGTCTAAGGATGGGAACTTTTCAGGTGGCTTACAATTTTAAATATTTGCATTATACGGAAATACGTAATATGCAAAATAATAAGAATCGTTTTTATATTGATGAAAAAAAGTTAATTAAAAAAAGCGATTAATTTAACACCATATCTACATATTTATAGGTCAACGTTTGTTTTCACTATACATATTTTGTAAATGTTAATGCTAACGCGTAATATCTTGAAACTTTAATTGTTCAAAAATGCATTTTTAAGACTCAATCTTCAATATATTATACATGTAGATATATATATATGAAAGGTACCTATAGAATCGTTTCAATTATATTGTATTTTCTTTATCAATATGAATCAACAAATGTTCTTTCTACTTCAAATGTACGTCTTAAAAACGCTAACAAGTGTTAAAAAAATTAATTTTAAGACAAAACGTATCTAGAATAATTTTAATCGAGGGGTTTACTGAGGGGAAGGCTTACAAACTGATGCGGTCCATTGTTTTTATAGCATAGTCTTCTATTACTAAATAATTTCAAGTTAATTTTTAGAATTTGTAAGTTCGGCAGAACAAAGCCCTAACCAAAAACAATATATGAGTGAAAGCTATATTTTATACTAACTATAATGGTACCTAATTATTTTTTCAAAATTTATAATATTTCAAATATAATTTTGTATATTTGTATAGAGTATATTGGCTATACTTGAGTATATATTTATTTTAACCAATTTTCTGCGGCTTTTATTTCAATCGTAATTGAGCTATTTAAAGATATTTTATGATGTCATACTATAACATATTATGTATACCTACCTGATTGAAAAATTAAAATTATTAAATATTAATATAAGAATATTATATAAATTTAAATAGTAATATTATTGTTTAAAATTAAAATTTTATTATTATTAAACTATACTATTCTAATAATAGTAAAAATAGTAGTAATAATACTAGAAACTCGAAAAACCAATGGTTTTAACCCCCCCCCCCCAAATAGTCACTTCCTTTATAAGTGACCTATATGACCTATACAATATTCTGGCTTAAATTTAGTGTCCACTTTACCCCTGCTCAGAATCGTTTTTCGAATTTAATGATTTATCTTAGCTTCCAAATTTAAAACAATTCTAAAACGTCTATTAGAATGTATTCAAAAATCATAGTATGAGTATATATACATTTTGATATAGAAAAAAATTTAATAATATTAAATAACTAAAAAAATATATATAAAAATTCAGTATAGACGAATTATTATCATCGTTTTTTATTATTTATAAATTATAATACTATATTCTATGTATTCTGTTTATTCATTTTCATATTTTAGATTCTGAGAGTTTTATTATTTTTTATTTTTATAATGTATATACTATTATACTATATATCTACATTTTCGGTAAAAGTTTTTTGGCATAGAGGTTTTTGTTCTAATCGGTACTTTATAAAGGTCATTTTTTGATTTTCTAAATAGTTTCCAAAAGTATTACTTTTTATAAAGGAAATATCACGAATCACGAAAAGTTGATATAAGTTAGAAACTAACAAATAAACTAGTCATGATAACTGACTATATCGATTATATATAACTTTTATAACTATACCAAAAAGACCAGAAATTATTATCTTTATACATATAATTCTTCTGTTCGTGTGTATGTCACTGAACTCCTAAACGGCTTGACCGATGTTTATAAAATTGTTTGTGTGTGTTTAAGTGGATCCCTGGATGGTTTAGACTTTAGATTCACAGTTGGACCTGGTAGGCGGCGCTACAATCGGGTTTTAAATTAAATTTTTAGAAAAATTTTAAAATGAATTAAGTTAATAGAAAATTCATGAGGGAAAAGTTAATCATTATAGATAATATTATTGTGATTTTTTTCTAATAAAACCATATCGTTTAATTTTTTAAAACTTGATCTGAAATGTATATAGGACGTAGATATATTAAAAATAATGAAAAATAAAGCCACGAAAAATCAATTTTTAGTTCCTAAGAACATTTTTAATCTAGTATTTGAAAAAAAAATACTATAACCATAAGAAAGGACAAAATTGTATATATGTATAGTATAATAAATAAATTACCTTTTGAAAAGAGGAACAAATTGTAAAATTTAGAATATTATAAATTTTAATGATAAAGAAACATATAATAGGTACGTAGGTACATGTATATTGGGCTTGTACGTTTTTTGAATAAATATTAAATTTATCTGAGTATTATAAACGAAATTTTGATAAATAATTTATTGAAAAATGTAATACATACTATACAGGAAAATTAAACTACTATTTTACAGACCTTTACAAAAACAGGTCAACCCTTCAGACATTTTAATTATGGTTGTAAAACAAATTTGTTCATTTTATCATTTTATGGCTTGAACTCCAAAATTACGCTTAACGATCGAAAAACTAATTTTAAAATTAGTCAAATTAGGAGGATCTTCTGATGATGGTAAATTGTAAAATCTGGAATTTTGTTAATTTTGATTATACAATATAATAATAATACTAAAAATTATAACTTAATCCCAGTATTATAATGGAAGATTAGTGATACATAGGTACATTTTAAATACAATATATAAATAAGTACTCCTACAGATCAATTGTTTAAAATTTTTTAATAATGGTTGCAGAGTAAGAAACATTATTCGTCTATTTAGTAAATTAATATTGAGTTCGTAGACTTAACCCTGTGTAGCCGTGTAGGTATATACTATTACTATTACTTTCAGTTATACCTATTCATAATATATTCAGAATATTTTAACAATATGAATCCAAGATCAAATTTTTTCAAAAAGCGCTGATTATTTATATTTTAATATCAAGAGGACGGCACACTGACAATTTTTCTATGAAAAACTTGCATAATCATTTTAAATTTTTATCAACTTACAAACATGTTGGAAATATGAAATAAAAAATCAAATTTTAGCTAACAATATTATCTAGCGACTGATGTAGTCGATTTCTGATATATGCATTTTTACAGGTTTTATAAGCTGTTAAAATATCAATTGTAAAAATTTTTTCATTTTTTTAGCAGCTTATAAAACGTGTAAAAATGAATATATCATAAATCGGTTACATCAGTCGCTAGATAATTTTGTTCTTATAATAATTTATTTTTTCATTTTATCTTACCTAATACAATATTCTCAAGTTGATAAAAATGAAAAATGCGTAAACGTGGTTTTTAACAAATATCGTAATTTCACAACAATTAAAAATGGTATTGACATAGAACTATTTTTAAATTACTTGAAAAATATATTTAAATATTTTTGAATTATTGTATTTTCATTTTTCTTAAAATTTCATAAAAGTTGCCCACACAAAACCTCTTTAAAATCGGGTGTGTAGCTTCATCTTAAACCTATTGAATTTGTTGTATTATAACAATAAATTTAGATAGGTATTGTAATAATAATTGTATACAATAATAAATAATTGTTATTTTCTTACAAACATATAATATGTTACATAATAAACTATATTTTGTTATTAATACCTACGTAAAATAGTTGAAAAAATTAATAGGGATAAAGAGAATTGAGCATGGACTGTACGTTTCTAATCACTGCGAAAATGCATTAAGCTAAACAGCCTATACAATGAAAAATATTTTTCTGAAAGAATCAAGAATTTAAGAAAAAACACAATAAAATCATCAAATTCTCTAACATCATCGTTATTTTTTGCATTGAAAAATAAATATATTTAAAAAATAAAAGTTCAAGACTTGGATGGTACAGTAAACTAGAAGAGTTCTTTTATTATTTACTTAATATACCTATTAGGTACATATTATATATATTATTATAATATACTAACTTCTGAGTATAATATATAATCAATATATAATCAATAGACAATAGTATATTTTGGTGTTGAGTTACTTGTAGAATTATTTATTTATATATATAGATATTATATATATATATTTATTTATATATATAGTATAACAGTATAACAGTAGATAATATATACAGTAGATTGTTCTTGTCTTTTTTAAATTAAAATAGCCGAGAAGAGCAAAAATTTCACGAGTGCGAAATTACTTTGGAATATCCGCAAAAAAAAAACAAAAAACATCATTTTTACAATTTATCTATTTATACGAGTACAAAGTATTAGTTTTACACTAATACTTTCCTCGCTTCGCTCTACAGAATCTAAAATAATTTTTAATCGTCGAATTTTTAAATATACTTATAAAGTACCTATAAAGTAATATACGACTAACCTTATATTAAATTTTCTTAGGTATTAAAATTTCAAATTACTATTAATTGGACTTAAATACCTCAAAATCTATAACTTTATCTACCTTGTATTAAAATTTCAGGTCTTAAAATCTAAAATTTTCTCTTTCATAAATGTCTCCAAATTTCTAATTTAGCAACCAATCTTACGTTCATTTTGTATTTAAATACGTTTTTCATGAAAATGTCTAGTCTCTAAGTTGATTATTTACAAAATTACGAAGAAAAAATTAAAAACCATAGTTGATTTTGTATATTATATCCTGTATACCTTACGGCTGTATAATTGTTAATAATCGCACACTGTGTACGCAACGTTGGCAGACTACCTACATATAATATTATCGTGTCGGCCAACAATTTGTATTTTACTATGTAAATTATACGACTATCACAAATTGCGCGGCGGTATAACAATTAGAACGATAAATTAAAATTGTTATATATACAATATGTTTTCAATAATCAATTCAATAATTATAATTTATTATTCAAAAAAACCTTTTATTATGTGTATTAATATAATTTATAGATTATATTTATATTATATATAAATTTATCTAACTACCTAGTAGTTTTATAATTTTATAATTTTGCAAACTTAAATTATTAGAATATTGTAAATTGTATCACATATACAAGTATTACTGTAAATATCGGTATCTATATCAATTATTTCATTCCATGTGTACAGTGGCGTACGCAAAATTTTTCAATGGGGAGGGGGGCTTGAAAATAAATAAGTACCTAATCAGTGGACACAAAATTAGGCATGAAAGAATAAAAAAGGTGCTTTTTCAGTATTATAATAGAATACTGTTAAAAATATATATTATAATGTGTGTATATATAGTGGTTTATTTACGGAGAGGGGTCCAAGGGCACTGAAAAAAACCAACAAATATTAATTTTGAAAACTTAAATACCAAAACCTCATTTTTGTAGATAGAACTTTTTTTTTAAACAATAATAATTGGAAATAGAGTTTGATGACTTGAAAAATTAATAATAATGTCCTAAAATAAATATAATAACTATAGGTACCTACATTTTAAATATTGAAGGTTGCAAAATATTTTCTCGTTTTACTATGATATTAATTGGTCTTATATTTTTCTTTGAGTAATTTATCGACCAGAAGACTTGACGTCATGATCTAATTTTTTAATGCGTACCTACCCATTTTTTGGCATACAATTTTGTCAGTGTGGTACGTTAAAGAGGTAATTTGTTGATTTTTTAAAAATGCATCAGAAAAAACCCTCGAAAAATAATGAAAAATATGGATTAAAATAATGGTTATTTCCTCATAAATTCGAAAATGTTGGTTTTAAACATTTTAAAATGATCACAGAGTACGTATTTTTTTTTATTTTTTTTTTGTATTTTTTAATACATTTATAACATTATTATGTTTTAAAGTTTAAAACATAATGATGTTTTAAAATTTAAATGTATATTTCAGCCTTCACTTAATGTATTTACGAATTAAAATTATTTTATAAATGAGATTGGAGTTTTGTAGTAATCAAAATTAAATTAACTGTATTATTATTACTAGGCTGTGGTTCTTAGGTACTTTTATCATTTATTACCAAACTAAGGAACAATCAGTTTTAAAATTTAAAGAAAATGTATCAATAAAACTTAAAAGTATATCAAATCAATATATTAATATTATATTTTACAACCTCATGACCTATCCCGTAGTTTGTTTTCATGTAGTATTTCTGTCAAAGACTATTAACCTTTTTTTCCGGTATGCTTATGACTAAATATTAAATTTAAAATATTTTTAATTTTCAAATAAATATCTTAAAATAATACAAAAATAAAACCACAGTTTACTGTACAGTGTTTTTTATATCACGATTACAAAATTAGGAAAAATGTATGAATATAAAAAAAAGAATTTAAAACTTAAATTATTTTGTTACTCGTTTTTATCGATGCTTAATGATAAAATTTTTTCCATGTGATGCAAAATATTCTAAAAATATCAAAATGAAGTACATTTTAGCTAAACCTTTTGAAAAGTTAAAAATTTTAATTAGATATTTTTAATAAGTATTATTTATTTTTACCAAAATAGTGCACGGACCCTGCTTTAACCCCCCTCGCCATTACTAACAATCCTTTGTCTGTAAACTAAGTGATTTTGCCTCTAAAGATAGTGAAATATATAAATTATTCATGTAAATATCATTATATTAATGATTGGTTTTCAATATATTTAGACTCCTCTCCCCAGAAAAAAAGTTAGAAAATACCATGACAAAATAAACAGGTATGCTGGCAACTTTGTGATACGCAAGTACCGCCATATTGCTTTTCTCCAAATGTTATCAATGTTCTTTTCTCGGTAGACCGGTGCATGATTTAAGATAGTATGTGTG